>VKOC01024785.1:0-28537 GCA_009364415.1 Spea multiplicata | reverse complement strand
TATATATATATATATATATACGTATTAGACCCTGCTGCCGATAGCAGGTATAGATCAACACATTAACACACAGCTTTGCATGTATAGATCAATTGAAATTCTCAGCACTGAAGGTATATATGAAATAAACAAAATCAGACATACAAATCATGTATTTGCAGGTATACAATAATATCATATGAAACATAGCATTGCAGGTATAGATCAAATAAATACATGGAAACAGCATTGCAGGTATTAATCAACTGAACAAGACATACAAACCCTGTATTTGCAGGCATACATAAATAATGTATGGAAACATAGCATAGCAGATATGGATCTGCAGAATAACACACAAACCCAGCTTTGCAGGTATAGATCAACTGGAATTCACATAAAAACATGGCATTAGAGGTATATTTAAAACCCCCTAAATTACAGGCATAGATCACAGGTTGCACACCCCCAAGTCAGCCCTGATGTCCTCACTGCCCACATAGAACCTGGCCAGCGCCCAGATAACACACATAAGATTTGCCATCTTTGTCCCCAAATACCCCAGCACAAGTCAACTTTATCCCCAAACAGCCTGGCCGGTGTGGTCCAGTCTTTTGTCCCGCGAAGCTCAAACATCCTGCTAGTCCCAATCTTTGCCTCTTCCACAATTAGTACCATACTAGATACACAAAATACTCAATTAACGTCCATGCTTCCCTCAATTCAATAATTCATCCACACATTAACTTTATGCTCTCCGCTCATCAGAAATTCATCCCACAATAACTCATGCTCTAACCTCATTCAGACAATTCAATCCAGATTATAACTCATGCTCTCCTCATTTCAGTAAAATTCATCGTCACATAATTAAACTCATGCTCTCGCCTCAATTGCGGCGCAATTCACCCACATAGTTAACTCATGCTCTCCCCTCAATGTCACAACGCATCCACGTATTAACTTCTGCCTCCTCATGTCAACCAATCTCATCCACTATTAACCCTGCTCCTCATTCAGATCAGATTCATCCACATAGTTAACTCATGCTGTCCCTCATTCAGTAAACTCAATCCACATATTAATTGTGCTCTCCCTCGATTTCAGACAATTCATCCACAATATTAAACTCATGCTCTGCCTCATTTCCAGACGTTCATCACATACTTAAACTCAGCTCTCCTCATTCAGACAGTTCATCCACATATTAACTCATGCTCTCCCTCATTCAGACAATTCACCCACATATTAACTCATACTCTCCCTCATTCAGACAATTCATCCAATTCATATTGGCTCTCTCCACCAAATGTATCGGTCAATTCTTGTCTTGTCATATCCCTTGAATTTATGTATTGTATTAAGCGCTGTGTAAACTGTTGGCGCTATATAAATAAAAGATAATAATACTAATAATAATTAACACATGCTCTCCCTCATTCAGACAACTCATCCACATATTACTCATGCTCTCCCTCATTCAGACAATTCATCCACATCATTCCTCGCATCACTTTCTAATCCCCCCCTTTATTCACTTTCTATCCGCATCCCTCCCTTAATTCTATTTCTCACTCCCCCTTTCTTCTCCCTCTCCCTTATCACTTTCTACCCCTTCTGCCTCCCTTATCATTTTCTAACCCCTCTCCCTCCTCTTTCCCTACTCACTGTCTACCCTCTCCCCCTTTGTAGTTAACTCACCTTTAAGTCCTGCGGCTGGAGAACGAGGCTTCTGTCTTACTGCTCTGCCGCGGCACGCACTGCTTCACTGCTGAGCGCCGGATATGATGTCATATTCCGGCGCTCAACATGAAACGCCGGCACCGCGACAGAGGTAGAGGCCTTGTGGAGGAGACTGAGGGGGGGCCGAGCGGTTTCTAGGCACCCCTCTCTCTCCTCCGCGTCAAAAAAAAAAAAAGCGTTTGAGGCTGCCCGGGACGTAAGGTCCCATTGTGGTACTGTCCTGGGCAATCCGTTGGGTAGTTCCAAATTCTGTGGGGGGGCAACGGGGGGGGGGGCAAGGAATACCCTAGGGGGTCAATTGCCCCCCTTGCCCCCTGTAGCGACGCCACTGTGCTGAACACTTTTATGGGTTTATATTATGGGTTGCTGTGACATATACAAGGAGCTGTAAATTCATACCTAATGTAGAATGTGTGTGTGTAAAAACAAATACTACTGCATACCTTCTTGTAGTAAAAATTGTACATGGAAAGAGTTAAAATACCAGCATTTGAAATACCATGAGGTAGTTTTCAAAAATATATAATTTGATGGGGTAAATTAAACTGACTGGCTTCAAATTCGGGAATGTTAAATTCAGGAATTTTAAATTCGGGAACAAAATGTGTTGCCCAGTTCCTTCATTAACTCTTACTTACTTTCATTCTTACTCTCTCTTGCTTTTCCCTATCTTCTCTGCCAAGAACAAGAAGGTGCGGAAGTGGCCGCCAGAAGCAAATACTACCAAACTAAACACATAAATATAATAAATAACATCAATAAACATAAACCATAAAGACAACCAGGCAAACTAGGAACCACCACACAGGTAAGGACATACCAAGATGCCCAAATCCAAACCTGAGGCTCCCAGCACCACCTACCGGGAACCTCCCATCAAATGCTCTCCCCCAGAGCATTCACACCTGCAAGATGCCTGGTAAGCTATCCACACGGCTGTGACAGCAAAAATACCCCAACATAACACAATAAACAGGTAGGGAGGGCGGGACAAACAACAGAGGGTAAGGTGACTACAACATGCCCCTAAACCTCTTGTCACAACCCCTTAAATAACTACCCCCTAAACCTCACCCCCAGCTTACCCAAACGGTCGCCAAAGCCTGGCCCTACTCGGGAACCCAGTCAGGGCCCACTCTGGCCATGCTGGCTCCCGCGGGCATCAATCTGGACTATCATGTTCTGTATACTGACATACTGGATGTAGATTACCCATGGATGGCAAAAAGTGCCTAAAATATACCTAAATTCATACAAAGTTCAGTTTTCTTCAGAAGAATGTGAAGGCCCACAAAAATAGGAAAAAAGGATGCTTAAGGATCAAGAAAGTGTGAAAGCCCTTAAAAGATATAGCTTGGAAGAGAAAAGAGTGCTGTTAGAAAAAAGCATTTTCTTAAAAACAATGATGCGTTTTTTTTCAAATAATGCGTCACGCTAAAATGTTATCGTACAATAGCTCTGTACTTTTGCTTGACTACTCCTTTGTTTCCTTTTTTATATTTTAGCTTTTCTTTTTTACAATAAACTTTTTTGTAAAACGTATATATAATATTATATATATAAATATATATATATATGATAATATTTTTTATATTTTTATTGTTATGTAGGTTTGTTTAGATAAAACTTTTACATATAATTTTCAGAATATAATTTATATATTCAAATCCATCACATGGAAATATTTAATACATAGTTTGAAACCATTTTATTTTTTAATGATAATGTTAGAAATCAGAATAAAATCTAAAAAAAAAAAATACTTGGGGAAAGTGCTTTAGATGTGTAAGTTTGATGAAATACACTGAAGTCAGACAAGAAAGAAGTTTCTACTGCAATTAAATTTTATTCTTAAATGATTTAGCTGTGGCAGTGTACCATAAATAAATTATATATGAAGATTATAAAGTAAGTCAGCATTAGAGCTTGAATTGCATCTGATTTTTACGACATCAAGTCAAGGATACTTCAATGATTCAGTAACCGTCTTCCAATACTGTCAAAGCTCTGCTGCAGAGAGATAGATCTACTGCTTGAAAACATCTGCTAAGATGTTTTTCAAGCATTTTTGCACTAAAGGCGGAATGTTAGCCATATTGTATTTACTCAAAAGCCCATATGTCAGATGTCCCTAGTGATACTTTTTAGGTGGGTCAGCATAGCAATAACATTATGCCATGCAAATAATTCAGGTTCAATGTATAAAGTAAAATAACAGGTATTTAAAAAGCCATATTACCTTTTTGTGTTATACTCTATTTTAATGTTTATGTTGATTTTTACATATTCAGATAGTTAGAAACTCACAGGCTTTGGAGTCAATTTGCACAACTGACCAGACTAATGTTGCATGCCCTTGCAAATTCACTAGTATGCACACTTTGCAAGGGAATTTGTGAGTTTCATGAGAGGACATGCAAGTTCCGTAATAGATTCTGAGACTTGAAAACTATTTAACCCACTGCAATACTATAACAAAATAAAATTAAAAAAAGAATGAGTGTCCCCAGGAAATCTGTCTTCCATAGGATGACCTCTGTCAGGGTACCAATGAATCAGGACAAAGGCGAAAGGTACCGGTAAACAAATTTATTAAAAAACAATAATGAATGACAAAAAAAACATAATAGCAAAGTCAAAATCAAGAGACAAGCGGGTAAACACGAACAAGCCGAGGTCAGAAGTCCAGAAATCTGTGAAGTCAAAATCAGGCAAAAGCCAGGAACCAGTGTGGAAATCAGGAAAGGCGGGTCATACACAGAGAACATACCCACGAAGGGGCAATCAGCAACTGAAGCAGCTCAGCAAGGAAGAGGTGGAGTTAGCTGGGTTCAGAGGCTATAAGAAGAAGTGTGTGCTGCATAACAAACAGGAAACCATGATAAGGATGAAAACCATGCAGGTAGGCCAAAACCCTGACAACCTCTCTGATAGAGGAGTTGTAGTAATAGAAGTCTAAGTTACTTATTTGGTTGGTGTGCCAATTTCAAACAATTTTGGAAACATATACTGAGTCACTGTTGTTTCCCTAAATTTTGCTTCATAGGCACCAGTTCTCCATATGGATCTTCAACCAATACAAAAACATGACAAAGCCAAGGGCCACAAACTGGTAACAACTAATTCTAATAGTGATAGTACCCTTCTTTCCTGCCACATCAGTTAGTGTTGAGCGGAGAAGGATGACGGAAGTCACGCTGTCTCCAATACCTTGAGACAGTTTGAAACCTGCCAGCATATTCCTTCTTTCCTAATTTGCTAAATCTGAAGCATTAGACAATTTAACCTTATTTCACATTATTTGAGCTGATACTGATGATACACTATTATTTTCTGTTTGGATAAGCTGTTCCTCAAGAGCAGTGGTTCTCAACCTGTGGGTCGCAACTCCTTTGGGGGTTGAACGGCCCTTTCACAGGGGTCGCCTAAGACCATCGGAAAAGACATATTTCACAATGTATAATTGCATATTGTTTTTGTGATTAATCGCTATACTTTAATTACCGTATATTCCGGCATATAAGACGACTGGCATATAAGACAACCCCCAACGTTTCCAGTTAACATATAGAGTTTGGGCTATACTCCCCGTATAAGACTACCCCTCTACCCAGTATACAACAACCAGCCAATCACGGCAAGCGATGTACCTTACCGGTGATTGGCTGGTTGTTGTATACAATGCTTGCTTGGATTGGGTGGGTCAGCTCTCCCTAACATATGCCTGTCCACACACACACACACACACATGTATAGACATACACTGCCCTCACACAACCCTTCCTTTACATAATATACATGTACATGCCAGCTTACAAACACACATATACACAGACACTCAACACTGTCCATACACATACACTGCCCATACACAGACATATACATACATACACTGCCCTTACACACACACATATACATATATATATATCTATACATACTAACATACATACATATACATACACATTTATACACTGCCCTCACCACACACCCCTGCCTTCACACACACACACACACACATTTCAGACCTTTGCTTTACTGCTCCCTCATCACTACATGACGTCATCATTGCGCTCGGCATCAGTAGCCGGCGCGTAGTGATTAGGGAGCACGGAAGCCGAGGTCTGAAGTGCCAGACCTCGAGCTCCCTAATGTCTGGCTAGTTAGAGGGAGGTCGTGATCTCCCCAACCAGCCCTGCTCATCGGGCGCCCGCTGATCAGGGCTAGTTGAGGAGATCACGATCTTGCACCTACCTCGGCGCAGCCCTGAAGACCGGCCCAGGGGAGGCGGCTTCTCCGCTCGCCCCTCCCCTAGAGATTCGTGGCTTTGTGGGAAATCTCCGGCTCGGTAAGTTTCAGTACCCGGCGTATAAGACGACCCCCGACTTTTGAGAAGATTTTCACGGGTTAAAAAGTCGTCTTATACGCCGGAAAATACGGTATGTTCAATTTGTAACAATGAAAATACATGCTGCATTACGATTCATAACAGTAGCAAAATGACAGTTATGAGGCAGCAACGAAAATAACTTTATGGTTGGGGGTCACCACAACATGAGGAACGGTATTAAAGGGTCGCGGCATTAGGAAGGTTGAGAACCACTGTTCTAGAGCATAATATAACGTATGTAATGGTTTATTTGTCTTTTTATGTACTTAATGTGCTCATGCATAACACAATCTAAAATCCTAATTTTCCACACTACATTATACTACTCCAGACATAGGTATACCTTTTTAAGTAAAAAACTAGCAAAGCCTAACAATGTGTCATATCTTTAAAGATAAATTAAAGAAGGTTAAACAATGTCTTCAATCTATTAATATGACATTCACGAACATTAAAAGCACAATGATACTTCATTATCTAGTGGCAAATACTTTAACTTTTAAAAATGGCAAAGTACCAAACCATATGACCTGCTGTTAATAGGTTAATTGCTCTTCTAGTAGGATTTTATTACTGTTTGCTTAAAAGTTTGCAGTGTATAGGAAAAAAAAACTAAAGAAAGAGGAAATAAATTAATTTTGAAATTAGTTGCCTGTTAAGATTAATTGCAAAATTTCTAAGTTAGCCATGCAGCTTTTTAACCCCTGCTGACCTGTAACCATAGATCACTATATCAGATACTAGTCTTGTGCTTTCACTAATATCAACAAGATGCAATCTTGAATGGTGTTTATATGAACGGAGGACGAATTGATGCCCTTGTCCTTCTTGACTTTAAGATTTGATGCTAAAAACCCTGTCTACTTCTGTGTCTCTAAGTAGCCGTGTAAGGCCATTGTAAATAATTAAGTGGAAATTTGTTACCCTTTTGTCAAATGTATTTCTGATGTTGCTCTTCCTCTGCCTCCATTAAGAAATCCCTTGATTAAATTTTAAAGTCTTAAACAATTTGAAGGGCTGAGAGCATGGGACACAAACTACTATTTAAATGTTTTTGCAAAGCAATGTCATATTCTCTTTGGGAGTTGGGAAAATAATGGTAGGCATTTAGTATGCAATCCAGTGATTCCCTTTCAAGAAATGATGTTACAGATTTGATTACTCGCCCTGCCACTGGTTTGTGTAGGTCACTTATTTTCAAAACTATTTAAATCTCTGATGTTGAGAACTTATCAATTCAGGGATTTGTACAGATATCTCTATTAAAATGTGAAAAAAATATATATAAACGAGAGTTAAGCTTGTTCTGTTGACACAACAGTTATTTACAGAGCATATTAATAGGGAACACGTGAACTTGAATTTATAAATTTAAGTGCATAGTACAACATGCTTTTTGCTCTTTACAAACACAAATAAATCTTTGTAAATTAGATTTTTTTTTCATTAGCGAACTAGGCCAATATTTTTTTTTGCTTGTACAAACACAAATTGGAGGCAGAGAAATACAGAACGTTTCTTAAAGAAATGTAATGTATTGATACTGCATGTTGGATATTAAGTAAATATAAAGGTAAGATGATCAATACATATACTTTCAAAGGTAAACAATTCCAAAAATGTCCGGTTTGATGTTGCTACTCCTGAAGGACACAAGTGGCTTTCCCCAGGTACACGCTAATGATTTATTTATACAGAACCTGTCTTGTTTAATTAAAGCTGTGAGTTCAGTGTCTGTTATATCTTATTTCTTTAAGTCAGGTACAATACTACCAGTATATTTAAAATAGATTTATTATACATGCGTGCAAGTGACAGTTCTGAAACTATCTTTCTGCCCACATTTTTTTTAATTTGAACAATGAATAATAGGCTAATTACTTGCAGATGTTTGGTTAACATTTATTGATGGACACATGTTAAAAATAATAATGGTCTGAGGAAGGTTCCTCTCTGTGACACCAGGATATTGCAAATATGATTAAATGACGAAGAATCAAGAAACAAACTGGCTTGATATGATGATGTGAATACATTGTGCAATGCATCATTCATATACCGTCGTCAATACTGTGTACATTTTTATCATAAAAACGTAGGTGTAGAATTTGCATGCACGCTATTTAAAATGATGCTGGTTCAAATTCAGAATTTACCATTTCACGCGAGATACATGCATTTTTTACTCAAGTCTCCTCAAGCCCTCAACATTATATTTAATTTAAAATGTGGTTGTCAGTCTAATTTTGATTACATGCTTCTTCACCATTCATTCAGCATGCCTTATCTCTTGTAGGTTTCCTGTGGATGTAGAATTTCATGCATGCTTATTTTCATCAAATGGCTTTCCATACTTAAGCTTGCTAGCATTTTCTTGTAATGTGGTTTTAGGAAAAAGTATTTTTTTTATTTATTTTATGTATTTACTTGTTTTATAATGTTGAATGAAGATTTTATTCTAATGATCTAACATTTTTGTGGTCTAACTAGTCTACATTAAAATTTCCAAAAAACAGCCACTCACTTTTCTTATTTTGGCACTTAGTGTATATCCCCCAGCAGTTGCTTGATGTCTGTAAGAGATTGAGCAGAGGAATCTGGTTGTTGGCAGATACCAAAAATTACTATTGGTTTTAAAAAGGGTCTTAGTATTGTGTCAGCTGTAAATGAAAAGATAGAAGGGGGCTTGATACCTTTAGGACTGAGAAATTTAGTGAATCCTGTATAGATACAACAACACCTACACCTCTCTAACTTATGTCGTTCCTGGAGCAGACATAATGCAGTATTTAGAGTGCAGGGTCTAGGCTTTGGGGCTCAACCAAAAGAGAGGCTTTTATTGAAAGTGAAGATGGCATTTTTATTAGTATAGGTTCCTGAGTTGGCTTTAATGTCACGGCAAGCAGAATAATGAGCACATATTTAAATAGTTGCAGCCTCGGAGCTTTTGATACTGAAACCATACAGTGACAGAGAGTGGGCTATTTTTTAATAACTCTTCACCAGCACTCAATAGGATATGCACATTTACAAAGCAGTTATTCGCAAGTTCATTCCATTTCATGACTTTCCTAACACAACACCATTTAAGGCATAACTTTTTTTTATTTTCCCAAAATGCATAACTTTGCATTTGTCAGTAGTTAAATTTACCTGGCACTTGGTCACCCAGTGCTCCAATTTTACAAATCTTCTTGCAGGGATGAAAAGTCTAGCCCAGACAGTTTTTTCTTATCTAATTTTGTGTCATCTGCAAACACTTTCAAAACCTACTGCAAGATTATTACTAAAGACATTAAATAGCAGTGGACCTAGGAAAAGACCCTAAAGTACTTTTCCGTTAACAACAACTCTCAGAACTCTATCTTTAAGCCATAATTAAATGTAACAAAATAGCCAAATTGTTTTATTTAATAATATATAATACATATCATTAAATATATATTTAGAAGCTAATGCATGCCTTGTGGAGATTTTTTTAAAGAAATCTTGCAATACATGTATATTATTTTTAACTACTGTTATGTAACAATTCAGTGACATCTGGGAGTTTGAACTGAAACTTTTTATAACCTAAGTAACTAGGTAACTACAAGTTTTGACAAAAATCAAAATCGATTCTCTGTAAACTATTAAATATTCATCAAAAGATATTTTTCATGCACACGTTTGTAGTCTCACAAAAAATAAATCAGGAAACAATTGCTTAAACCTCTAAATGCAGTATTCATCCTAACAACATGAATGTGGAATGTGGAATGGTGGAGGAGTGTTTAAACTAGGGAAAGGGGGGGAGGAAAACTACAATATAGAAGGGGAAGATAGTATAGATAGAGAGCTGGGGCATATAAATGTACCTGGGGGTGGAGCGGAGGGAGGGGTTAGAATAGTTAATAGGGATAGGCTTGATAGGAGAAAAAACCATACACCTCTAAATTGTATGCTTACTAATGCCAGAAGTCTGACCAATAAAACTGGCGAACTGGAGTTAATAATGTCTGCAGAAAATTATGACATAGTGGGTATAACAGAGACATGGTTGGATGATAGCTATGACTGGGCGGTTAACATACAGGGTTATAGTCTATTCAGGAAGGATCGAAAAAAACGAAAAGGGGGAGGAGTTTGCCTTTATGTAAAGTCCAGCCTAAAGGCCACACTGCGGGAGAATATATGTGAGGGAAATGATGATGTGGAGTCATTATGGGTAGAAATATATGGAAAGAAAAATAATAAAATACTGATCGGGGTTTGCTATAAGCCACCAAATATAATTGAAGCAGCAGAAGATCAATTATTAAAGCAAATAAACAAGGCAGCAAATCACAATGAGGTGGTTATTATGGGGGACTTTAACTATCCCGACATAAACTGGGAAACCGAGACCTGTGAATCTCATAAAGGAAACCGCTTTCTGACTATAAGTAAAGATAATTATCTATCCCAAATGGTACAGGACCCAACCAGAGGGGGCGCTCTACTGGACTTAATATTAACCAACAGACCTGACAGAGTAACTAATGTGCAGGTCAGAGGGCACCTAGGAAATAGTGATCACAATATAATACATTATAACTTGTCGTTCAATAAGGGAACTCTTAGAGGAGCCACAAGAACTATGAACTTTAGGAAGGCAAAGTTTGATCAACTAAGAGAAGCCCTTAACACTGTAAATTGGGAAAATGTCCTCAAAAACAAAAGCACAGATACTAAATGGGAGATTTTTCAAAATATCTTAAATTCTCACTGTGAAAAGTACATACCGTATGGGAATAAAAGTGTCAGGAGCAAGAGAAAACCAATGTGGATAAATAAAAATGTAAAGGTGGCAATAAATGGCAAAAAAAGGCATTTAAGCTACTAAAACAGGAAGGCAGTGAGGAAGCACTAAGAAGCTATCGGGAAAAAAATAAAATATGTAAAAATCAGATAAAAGCAGCAAAAGTGGCGACAGAAAGACTCATTGCCAAAGAGAGTAAAACAAACCCCAAAATGTTCTTTAACTATATAAATAGTAAAAAGGTTAAAAATGAAAGCGTCGGCCCCTTAAAAAGTAATGAGGGAGACGTTATAGACGGGGATCAGGAAAAAGCGAATCTATTAAATATATTCTTCTCTGCTGTATTCACAGAGGAAAATGAAATGCCAGGTAATATACAGCAGGATGAGATAAATGCCCCAGTACATGTCGCCTGTCTAACCCAGGAAGAAGTGCAGTGCCGCCTAAAAAAAATCAAAATAGACAAATCACCAGGTCCAGATGGCATTCACCCCCGCGTTCTAAGGGAGTTAAGTAATGTAATAGACAGACCCCTATTTCTAATATTCAAGGACTCTATAGTGACCGGGTCTGTTCCCCAGGACTGGCGCATTGCAAATGTTGTGCCAATATTCAAAAAGGGGACAAAAAGTGACCCGGGGAATTATAGGCCTGTTAGTTTAACTTCTGTTGTATGTAAACTGTTTGAGGGTTTCCTAAGAGATGCTATTTTGGAGTATCTCAATGAAAATAAATGTATGACTCCATATCAGCATGGGTTTACAAGGGATCGGTCCTGTCAAACTAACCTGATCAGCTTTTATGAGGAGGTGAGCTCAAGACTGGATCGGGGAGAATCGCTGGATGTCGTATATCTTGATTTTTCCAAAGCATTTGATACGGTGCCACATAAAAGGCTGGTACATAAAATGAGAATGCTTGGGCTGGGGGAGAATGTGTGTATGTGGGTAAGTAACTGGCTCAGTGATAGGAAACAGAGGGTGGTTATTAATGGTACATACTCTGAGTGGGTGACTGTTACTAGTGGGGTACCACAGGGGTCAGTTTTGGGTCCTATTCTTTTTAATATATTTATTAATGACCTTGTAGAGGGATTGTATAGTAAAGTATCAATCTTTGCAGACGATACTAAGCTCTGTAGCGTGGTTAACACAATAGAGGACAGTGCACGATTACAAATGGATCTGCATAGGTTGGAGGCTTGGGCTGGGATGTGGCAGATGAGGTTCAACACGGATAAATGTAAGGTTATGCACATGGGGAAGAAAAATCCAGGCTGGGAATATGTATTAAATGGGAAAACACTGGGGACGACTGACATGGAAAAGGACTTAGGAGTCTTGGTTAACAGTAAATTTACCTGTAGCGACCAGTGTCGGGCAGCTGCTGCTAAGGCAAATAAAATCATGGGGTGCATCAAAAGGGGCATGGATGCCCATGACAAGGAAATAATTCTACCATTGTACAAGTCACTAGTCAGACCACACATGGAATACTGTGTACAGTACTGGGCACCAGTGTACAAGAAAGATATAGTGGAACTGGAGAGGGTTCAAAGACGGGCAACCAGAGTAATAAGGGGAATGGAAGGACTGCAGTACCCAGAAAGATTATCAGAATTAGGGTTATTTAGTTTGGAGAAAAGACGGCTTAAGGGGGACTTAATAACTATGTATAAATATATAAGGGGGCAGTACAGAAATCACTCCCAGGACCTATTTATACCCAGGACTGTATCTATAACAAGGGGACATCCTCTACGGCTGGATGAAGAAGGTTTCTACACCAGCACAGACGGGGGTTCTTTACAGTAAGAGCGGTGAGACTATGGAACTCTCTGCCAGAGGAAGTGGTAATGGTAAACTCAATAAAAGAGTTTAAAAGGAGCCTGGACGTTTTTCTTGAAAGCAATAATATCACAAGTTATGGATAGTAGATTAATAGGGACAGAACGTTGATCCAGGGATTTATTCTGATTGCCATATTTGGAGTCGGGAAGGAATTTTCCCCCTGGTATGGGGCAATTGGCATCTGCTTCATAAGGGTTTTTTGCCTTCCTCTGGATCAACACAGTAGTGACACAATATGTATATAGGTTGAACTTGATGGACTTTGGTCTTTTTTCAACCTTATGAACTATGTTACTATGTTACTATGTAACATCTTGCTACTTATTTAGCTTATTTAAATTTAAATGCCCCAAACAGATTACTTGGTTCTTGTTTTAAGTATTATTATTAAGACTACTGAGAACCAAGACAATATAATGTTAGCCTGGGCACACAAGAACTAGATGAGATGGAAAAGAAGAATATAGAGTTGGTCTGATGGACCAATATGGGTTTAGCAGGAGAATGCTACCTAGTAGAAGGCATAGTACCTATTGTAAAGTTTGCTGAAGAAGAGATAATGGTCTAGGGCAGTTTTAGGGTTTGGACTAGGGCCCTTAGTTCCAGTGAAGGACAATATTAATGCTACAGCTTACAAAGACATTTTGCTTTCAACTTTATGGCACGAGTTTGGGGAAGGCCCTTCTTGTTCTATCATGACTTTGACCCTCTGAACAAAGCAAGGTCCATAAAGACATGGTTTGATGAGGTTGGTGTGGAGAAACTTGCGTGCCTGCAAAATCCCTGACCCTAACCCTTTGGGATGAATTGGAATGCCGATTGCAAGCCAGGCTCTCTCATCCATCAGTGCCTGACCTCACCAATGTTGTTTTGGCTAAATGGGCACAAATTCCTCCAGACACACTCTGAAATCTTGCGGAAAGCCTTCTCAGATGAGTGGAATGTTTTATAGCGTCAAATGGGGGGCTTACTCCATATAAATGCACATGTTTTTAGAATGGGATGCCAACAAACTCAACTATGTCTGATGGAAAAATATATGACTGGAGATAAGAACCATTCGACCCATTTAGTCTACCCATTTTTTCCTGACTCAATCATTTAAACTGTCTTAACCTCTACCACTACTGATGGGAAATGTGCAGATCTGTATGTCGCCATTGTTGGCAAACTTTCCCACAATGTGAGAGAGTATGGTCCAGCACACGGATTCACAGAGACATAACAAGCATTACAGAATTTTCTTTAACTTTTGTTATTCAAATACCTTTTAAATTACACTCTACAAAGAAATCGACTCTGTAGTTCTGGGGCAGATGCAATCGCTATTGATAAGCTTATAGAGATAAATGTTAACCACACACTGGCTAAGGATCAATACTGGAAGAATATGCTCTACTTCTACAATCTATTAAATGCATGTGACCTTAGACTAAAGATATCAATTGCATCTGACCTTGGATTCCATTGAATCAAGGTATTGTTTTGCAACCTAGCCACAAGACAAAAAACATCAATGTGTAACTCTGTATATAAATATATGACACTCAGATTAGCTAAAAGCTGCCAGTTTATTGGGTTCTATCCTACAACAGCTTCTCAGAACATACTACCTATAATTTGTTTGAATATGGGCAGGATAGATAGGCCAAATGGTTCTGTCAAATTTTGTTTGTATTTTTCCATGAATATTAGCTTTTAACATTCTGTGTCTGTTTACTAAAGGTTGAGTTGCCAATCTAAGTGAAAGCTTGAGAAAATATCCAATTAACATATTTAATACTGCCAACTTGCACTTACACACAAAATGTACTCATATTGCATCAAGTTGACTGCAGCATAGCTGAGTTAATGCATTTTTAGAACAGGGAGATGGAAGAAGAGCTTGCTCTGTCCACTCCACACATTGACCTGGTATTGCAGCACCCCCAGATGCACAAAAAAACGGAAACCGGCCCCCCCACACAACTCTTGCATTCATTAAAAGGAATAATGCTTGGAGAGATGGGGGGCTAAATATTGTGGCAAAGTATTATGGGTTACATTATGCCATGTCCTATGGGATATGTGATTAAAACATAAATTAATATTATTGTTTTATATAGCACCATCATATGCTGTAGTGCTGTACAATGGGTAGACAAGACATAACAAGTAGTATATATAACAATTTGACTTACAGAAACAGGGGAAGATGACCCTGCTCAAAGGAGCTTATAATCAATCTAGGGGGAGTTAAGGTATATTACTCAGTAGGTAAAAGTGCCACTGTTAGGAGTGGACCAGCCACACTAGTATAAGTATTGCAGGAGAGGGATTAGGAAAGGTGAGCTAAAATAATATGGGAGGGCGTCAACATGTACACCCTTGAGAAATCTTGCAAGCGTGGATGAGAGCTAGAAATAAGAGGAGAGGACAAAAAGAGATCATTGGATGAGCAGAGAGGCCGTTAGGAGTGTAGTTAGAGATGAGTAATGAGATGTAAGTTGGAGAAGCTCTATAACGGAACACAGGCAGCCAGTGAAGGCTGACAGAGCAGAGAGGTGTTAGTAAACTGATTGGAGAGGAATAACTTGCAGCACGTCAAGTAAAGAGCTGGAATCCAGAAATTTTATTTAATAATTGGGTAAACAGGACATGACAAGTAGTATATAACATAATAATTAGACTTACAGAAACAACGTTAAAGGGACAGTATTATGTCCTTTATACCACCTCTCAAGAAGAACGCATATTAAAGCATTCTGCGAGTATTGTAATATGCATTCTTCCAAAACAACAAATATTTTTTTACACAGAAGCTGCACTCCTGATGTAGTAGCAACCCTCCACCAGTGTGGTCCAACTTTTGTTGCCACTAATTGGTTGGTTGAAGCTAACTGGTGGTAAGTATATCAAGTGCATGGAAATGTATTTGGCCGAAAACATCTCCTACATGGCATTTACCGGGGGTGGAAAAGAGGAAATGCAATTCAGATTCTGCAGAATCTCCCATGCATTTGGAAAACAGATATCATGAAAATGTAGTGGGGAAACACAGCTATCTTCTAAGCTTTCCCATACCTCCATCCCTGATGCTGTGGGATAGAAGTGGGTAAGAAACATACAACAAAAAAAATGAACAAATGTTAGAAAACAAAAACCCCTACTTACCTTCCCACATGTACCCCAGGTTGGCTATGACAAGATCCATACGTTGCATACATTGGGTGCCTGAACAGTAGATATTTAATAGAACACCAGTTTTTGAACAACCAATGCTGTTGATATGTGCATAATATACTGCATGGTTTCTTATTTGTATGTATACTACATGCATGTAAATATTAGACAAATTTGAACTCAGTATATGTTTAATTAAAAGATTCTAATCTTTAAAAAAATGTACATATCAAGTCATTGTACGTATATTTTATAGAATCTTCAATACTTGCCACATTAAATATAAGAATTTGCAATGTTTTCTTAAAATACATTTTGTCAAAAATGACAGCTTTTATAAATCTCTAGAAGCTTTGCAATTTTTAGTTAACCAACAATCTTTCATTGTTTAGACATAGTGATTTGCCCAAGGTCACACAATAACCTTTTCCTCTAGTTAATCATTTATCAATCAAAAATAGATTCCATCTAGATTAGAAATGGGATCACTGGATTCAGAGTGTAGCTTTTATTGCAAGCTTTAATCGAGAAATGAAAGAAAATAGCAACCCGACAAAATCTAAAACAGCAGATTGTTTGCTTTAGAACTCCAGGATAAAATACACAATATTTAAAAAAAAAAGTTTACAATGTAGCAGTGAGTGACCGCTGGTCATTTCACATATACATTACAGTTACTATATCATTTACTATATCATATCTATTTTTAAATGTCAATTAATTCCATACACATCGACAAATCAGTTTTTAATGTACTGTTCAATATGGCTTTCAAAACTGCCGTTATAGAAATAATTTTGCTAATATACTGAAGCTGGGAAAGATTTCCCCTCATATCCCACCCAAAAAAACTTTCTGCCCTGCTAGTCATATTGTGAGAAATGCACGGCTCCTGTCATAAATATCCATATTTTATTCTGCGCGGACTTATGAGAGTTGGGTTTCTGAATTTGCGGGTCAGGCTTCTGTCCTGTCCCATTTTTTGCGAACTTACAGTTCAGTGAATAGATCCATTTGTGTCTCGTCATCCTTGAGTGAACGTCTAACAGTAGCTAAATGCAGCCAGCCTAAACATAGATGTTAGTCTGTATAGCATAGCAGCATTAACAATGTATTAAGCATAAAGCATGTGGGGGCATGTGTGTTCTGACACCTTTCTATCAGAGCCAGTATTAACTTTTTCAGCGATTTGAAGTACAGTAGCTCATCTGTTGGATTTGACCACACAGGCCGGCCTTCGCTCCCACGTGCATCAATGAGCTTTGGCCACCCATGACCCTGGTGCTGGTTCACCGCTTTTCCTTCCTTTGACTACTTTTGGATGAAATGTTCACTTGCAGCCTAATATATCCCACCAACTGACAGGTGGCATGAGAACAATGTTATCTGTGAAATTCACTTCACCTGTCAGTGGTCATAATGTTATGGCTGATCGTTGTATGATATATATCATATTGGGACACCTGACCATTACAATAACAGGGACATTTATGACATTGTATTCTAAATACATAGAAATGAAAATGTAGTTGGTTCCCCATTTGCAGCTATAACAGCTTCCCCTCTTCTGTTTCTGTGGGAATTTTTGTCCATTCACCCAGTAGAGCATTTGTGAGGTCAGGCAGTGATTTTGGATGAGAAGGCCTGGCTCACAATCTCCATTCCAGTTCATTTATAAATGAAGAAAATAATTCATATATATACATCTTCGATTGAGTACAAATTAATTGGGGCAGGCAAATAGCAGGTCATAGGTATAAAAACTAATTGGGGCATTCTAGGCCAGAAAAGTAAAGAAATAATAAATTACAGAACCTAACAGCATGGGGTTCTAACACATAAAACTTGTCAATTACAGAATAAAAGTACATTATGTATCTATCAAATTCAATTTACAGTTCAAATATAATGTAGAAATAAAGATGATAACCTGTAGAGACCAATTTGTTTATAAGTTACAGTTAATATCTGAATTGATTCAGTTCATACTAAATGTTTCGGGAGGGAAAAGAGAAAACAATTATACGGTCAGTTTAAGTGTAACTTGTAATGATGTTTCGCAGGAAGATACACTGACAGATTGTTACTGACGTTATTTTACTTTTATTAGGGCCAAACCTTGTACACTTCGGTGCCTGGAACCAATTATCTAAGCTACTTTTTTAGTCGTAATTTCTCATTGCTATTAAAAGATACCTCAATTCCACATCAATTACATATCATTTTCAGATTCCCATGGCTCCTGTATCCAGTGGAGGAAATACAAAGTTAGGTGCTTCATTTATTTTACTGCTGATAATTTCACTTTCTTAAGCACTACCTTCCGCTAAAATCGAGAATTTTAAAAAGTTGCAGAGTACACATTTGGCTTGTTCATCAAAAGTAAACCTGGCATTAATCCATAATCCAAAGAGAACAATCTTTGAGTTGTGTCAACATTTTTTAATGATCCACATTTCTGAGATTTCAACGTACAGCTTTCTGTGATTATTAGTGAACACTGAGCTATATAAGTGTTACATTGAAAGTAAGTCATGCATTATTAAATAAATGTATGTATTTTTAAATATTGTAGTATAATACCTACAAGTAAGCAATAATTTTATTGCTACAAAAATTACCCTGTGTTAAATCTAGAGCTGATAAGAAAAATGGTATATGCTTGGACATTCAGTAAAGACAATCTTGTCTTTATCAGAGCCAGAGTAGTGGAAGTAGTAAGGAAAGTAGGTCTGGCCTTTTAAGGCCAGCGGCTGCTGAATGACATTGGCATTTGCCTTTTGTACCAAATCCCATCAGTTTTACACATTGATAATTAATCAGTATTGCACAGCATTTGTCAACCTGCCAAATTTAGGTCAACAGTGAACTACAGATTCAACTGGCAATTCTGATAACCAACTGTTAGAAGGTTTATGTTTCCTGCTGAGATTAGTTGGGAATTAAGGTGTACAATAAGAATATTCATCAGTACAAAATGACAGCATTGTCCAAATATAAAAATGGATAGTGAAACATGGTAGATCAAAAAAAGCAGTTTAATTAGTGACACTAGTTTACCAAGGTTATGTGTGTTCCAGGTGCCCTATGTTAATGGACCACTATGATATGTAATATGTTGACAGGAAAACCAGAACAAGGCAAGAGTAAGAGTGTCTGTACGGTGCACAGATGTGTACGGCTTTCTTCTTTGTTCTTTTACACATGCCTGGTCTTTCCCCAATGCCCTTTATAGCTTTAGTGGTATTAATGGTGCTGGAACAACATTCACAGAAATATTTGAATAGATTTATTTTCGGTAGTTTTATCTATACTACATCCCACACGCTACTCTGGTCTGCCTCCATATCATAGAAAAACCAGGGATGCCTCGTTATTCTTCTAATACTTCTAATTATAATAAAAAAGTGAGAGCTGTTTAAACCATGCATACTTAAAACCTATTTCATATAATTGGAATGTTTACTTAAATGAGTTGTTTTTCTTAAACCATATGGCAAATTTAATATCGCTATATTTTTATTTAGCATTTATTTTATTTAGAAAAGAAAGTCTGCTAAAATAGTTATTAAATGTTTTCTATATAGTCTGGTGCTTTGTAATTACATTTTCTTGTCTTAGGTAGTATACTTTGTATTTTGGCTAATTTATTTTTGAAGAAGGTTCCTCAGATTAAAAATATTTTTTTTATAAATATTGAGTTTTCTTTAAAAAAAAAAACAGTTCTACTTTTTGTATAATGTAATGTTTTCAGGCAGGGGCTTAGCCATTTGTATGTGTTCTAGCTAGAAAAACATCACACATATGAGCATTTTACAGGGTGAGATTCAGCTTCAGCTTCAGCATGGTATTTGTGAGAGTGTCCAAGACTCTCTAAAGTTTTGATTTAATTAAGCTCAAATTAAGATCAATTAACCAACTCACTAGTAACCTTAACCCTATATCGCAACGTTGCCCACTGAAATCGAGAGAGCATCAGCCATTACATTTGGCACACCAAACATATGCACCGCCCTACAAGTCATATTCCAACCCAGACAATGCAATACCAAGTTGCGCAAGAGGCAGTCTACAGTAGGAGAAGAGGCCATCAAATTATCAATGGCCTGTGCCACACTCAAATTGTCTGGTTGGGACATCATGTCAAAACCACCACCAGCATGATCAGGAACAACTTGTGGAAATACCAGATCTCTCATCATCCCAGCTTCCCTCCAGGACTCACATGATAGCACCAAACGCCACAGACCCAGCAGTGTCTGTGTATGTATGTAACTGGGCAATGCATGGTCTCCCATTGTAGAGTCCTTACAGTTCTTCACAGTCATCTCCCTTTGCTCCCGTGTCAGTGCATTCTCCCCCTTTCCATGCTTGAAATATTTAGAGATAGGGAGGGTCATCATTCCTGATTGAAGTGACATGAGGGGCTCATATTTCATTGTCCGTCATTAACTGGTAATAACAACACCCAGCACTAGTGACACCCCCCCCCCCAAGAAAGTACGCAAAACCTCCCTGATGCGTAGCAAATGCTGTAGGATCCCTCCATTTAGTTGCAAGGGGATTACTTTACAAAACAGCTATTCTATGCATAACAAATTTCTAATGACTAGAATGTCCATTTAACTTGTCCTGAAAAAGTAAAAATACAATATAGGTTACTTTCACCTAAACGTAACCATAGGTCACATTCATGTACCAATACTGCATATTTTTGGCATTTCCTGGCTTGGAACTTAGGCCTTATGTAATAAATCATTATGCATTTGGTTAATGATACAACAATAATACCAGCAGAAATGTGATATCAAATAATATAAGCTACATTCTCCTACCATTCCCTTGCCCCTATAATGCTATTGTTTAAAAGACAGAATGAGCAAATCAATGGTAACCCACTTATTTCTAGTGTTTTGCAGCTTCCTGGACAGAAGCCAATAATATAGGTTGAATCCCTATTTAAAGTCTTCTGCAGCCTAAACCTAGAAGAAACAACTATCTGCCTTAAGATTTTTTTTTTCACGGTAAAATAATGCCAACCCCTCAGTAATGATTCTTCTTCTTAATGATGATTTAAGGGATTATAATATTTTATCATATATGTTTAAATATTTTTTAGACAATATTGTTGGGCTTAGATAGCAAACATTGGTAAGTGAACCTTCCCTATTTCAGTCTATGTACATTCTAAATAAAATATCTGTCTTAGACAGACAAAAATAAGTAAACAGAGAGTTAAATATTTGTAGCTGACTTCTTAATTATATTTGCATTACTAATAAAGCACACTTATGTGTAGAATTCTTAGAATATCTTTCATTGTATTTTACCTTTCTGAAAGGTTTAATAACATGTACTTTTCAAAAAGCTTTAGTATTGTTTTTATGCTGAAAATGTAAAAATAAATATGTAATGAAATGTAGAAAACATTAAGCAATTAAAAAGAGACATGTATAATTTTAAAAAACAAACAAATGAACTATTTGGTAAAAAAAATCACTGGCTGTTATTTGCAGGTACCTTGCCTTTGAAATCTCAGTGGGAATTGCTGGTGACAATCACAATGCTTTCACTATACTTTATTTTATTTATATTTTATTTTCAATGTCACCAAAAATAGCTGAGTTGTATTTTCCCAGCAGATAGCTGTTCAGTAAATATTGACATTTAAGCAAGTCCAGTGGTTAGCTTATTCCTTGTTCTTTAGACAGAATGTGTCAATAACGGACCAGGGGTCCTCCCAAGAGAACATATTAATAATTGCAAACTTGTTTTTATTCCTAAATTCTGTTAAATAAAAAAATAATATTTTATTTGTCCAAACACGAGTTGGGTATAATCAACATGGGCAGACCATGGGTTGGAGTAGCCTTAGCCAACATTTGATTAGGTATGACTAGAGGTAGTCAAAAAATTTCCAGGGTAAGGTAACGCTTTCTACCATGTAAAAAATAATATTTCATCAGTGAACTGGAGTTCCAGCTGCCATTTATTTCATGAACACAGCAGCAAGCAACTATCATTTTTCACATGCTTTTGTGTGCTTCTGTTCTCCAATGGGAATCATTGTGGAAGTACCATAAGGTTTCTATGGTAACTAATATGCAAGCATTGTTTAAGTTTTCGCTCATCTTTAAGTGCCGTTTATTTGTAGCCAAAGTTATTTAAAAGAAAATGAAAAGAATATTGCTTATATTTATATTTACATTTAATTTTGATTTAGCTTTAGTTAGCATGAGCCATTGTCCGATAAGCAAATATCATTGGGTTTAATTGAAAGTCTGTTTATAAATATTACAAAAATAAAGGTTTTGAAACATTGTTATTGCTTTGTCTATATAGTAGAATTAATCTACATTAAATTAGCATTAGGATTTTGTATTTAAGTTATCAATTTGCCCCTAATAACTAAATATATCAGAGAGTGATATCTATAGATTTTACTCCATTGATAATTATATGTTATTTATGAATTAAAATTTTTAAATATATAATTGTGTAATTCTACCTTCCCCTCCCCTATCAAAACCAATTCTACACTTTTCTTTCTCTTTTACCCCTGGGCGGACAATTTACAATGACTTAATCTATGACCAACACCTAGCCCCTATATGTCTCTCATCTCCTCTCAAGTACGACTGATGTATGAATGATATATGTGGTATTTGTGGTTGACCTTCGGCTGCCATACTTACAGCTTATATTAAATATCCTGTAATTCACTTTTTTTTTTTTTTGTTTTTCTTTCATTCGGTGGGGCTAGAATTATAGTGTTTGTTTGCTTATAATTTGTCCTTAAACAAATATATAATTTATTGTAGCACTAAATTCAGCAATGAATAAGGACTGGATATCTTGTTTTGTGTTGAATAAGCGTTTAAATCCATTTAAGATTATATACTTCGGCAAGGAAAAATTGTCATTGTAATGCCCTACCAATGTACTTTACATCGATGTACTTTATATCTGTGTTAAACTGTCTGAAAATGTAAATAAATATGAATATTTAAAAAAAAACAACAAACAATTCTACACTACATATAAAGCACCAATAAAACAAAACAAAAATAAAACAAAAAAACTACGGTGCTTCTAGCTCATATCACACTCCACCTCCCCATAGCCGGCCCATTTTGTCCATACAAAATCTGTGCCCTATCTAAATGAGTTTTTATATTTTTATTTTTTACTCAATAACAGATGCCACTAACAGCAAAATCTGTACAAATTGTTTTAAACCTATTTTACAATATAAACAATAACAAAAACCTGTTTAAAAAATGAGAAGCAAAAAATATATTCATGAAATCTATGGTAAAAAAAGCAAGCGGCAACCCTTAATTAATCACTTTAGATAAGGTATTGACAAAAGCAGTGCAAGACAGATGGGATCTGATAAATAGCCACTACACTACCATAGCATGCATAGTGAGTATCAATATTGTTTATACTTAGCCTTTTACTTTTAATATAATTTTTTTCTGTTTGGCTGGTATCCCTATAATAAAAATATACATCTTTTCAGTCTCATCAATAAAATATCATAAATCTTTAATTTTTGGCAATTTTGCATTTTTGCCAAATGGTTTCTCTTTTTTCTCTACAGTTGAAACTCGTTAATCTTTCTCAATACCTAGTCTAAATACAGCATTTATAACATTAATACGCAATATTTTCAAGTAGAAATAGATTGCAAAACATATGCTTAATACATTATCAGTAAATGGCCATGCAGTCAAATATTTTATATTAACGATCAGAATCATGCATCATCAGCAACTTTCAATATTACAAAAACTTGATAGAATAGCTAAAATGACACTTTTGCATCAACCCATTCTTAAAGATTAATACACTGGAAAACAGGCATGTTGGGGGCTCCTAAAGGAATCAGACATTTTTTGCCTTTTAAAAACAAAATACCGGTAAGTGACTATATTATGAAATCTAAACAGCTCCTGTATTTCAGTAACAGCAGGGTTTTTATATTTGAATAAAGGGGGAATTCTCAGGTTGTATCCATTTTAACAATTATTTTGCTTATTCATTTACATGTTCATTTTAATTTATATTGTTTGTGGTCAGGAAGGGATATGTAAGTGTTCATTCATCTTGCATGCTTAAACTTTTTTTTGCTAATACGAGCATGTGAAGGGCATTCAACTAAAATCAAGACTGGGCAGGCTTTGACCCCAACTTTTCAGTGTTTTGGGTTCTTCCTTACTTTTATTACTACTTTTATACTACCTATGGTTTCTTTTTTTGCCCAGAAAGCAATAAGCCCAATATGCATTTCCTTGGACTTATGACATTTTAAGATCTCAAGGGAGAAATGATCCCAGTGTTCTGTAGGTTGAAAGAATAAAGAAAATAGTTACAATAACTACGGAAATACTAAATTAAGAAAAAAAACCTATATAAATGTCAGTGTCTAAGCACTTCTTATATTATCTACACAAAGATGTAAACATCCTAAGAGGCGTCATGATGATGATGAATAAACCAAGGGAGAAAGATCACATCCAGCTTCTTAATTGGGGCTGATATGTCAACAGTTACTTTATGCATTGCTGTAAGCAAGTATCCAAAGTGTTATAACTGAGTACTTAGGGATCCACTTACATGGCACTCTTTATTTGCTCATTGTAAGCCAAGTGACCTTTATCAACATCAAATTAGTCAAGGTCTCCCCTTACTTATCTGATTATAAATACAGTTTCAATTATACAGTACATTGGAAATCAAATTACCATAGGGCAGACGTTACCACATTGCAAAAAATGTATATCCCATGTCCTGCACCCATCTGTCCGCCAGCACCCTCCTATATACCCGCTTATCCAGCTGTCTCCCAGCATCCAGCTCCCTGCTGTCTACTTGCTTACAGTTCCGTCTACCACTTGTCCTGTTTCTTACTAGCAACTGGTACTGGGTAGGGCGACCTGACCGTATTCTTAAACTCTCCCAAAACTGAGACCAGGTAGGTCCTATTAATGTTAAGTTACTCAGACGAAAGGAAAGTTTGAACCTAATAATATTCTTCTGCAGCTGTGCTAAAAAAATAGTACAAAGGGACAAATTAGCTAAAATGCTAACACTGTTAATTAGTTCAGTGTACAGACATTTCTGTACAATACACTCATGAATTATGTTAGATTTTATATAAACATTCTAGAGATTAAATTAACTCATTTAAACATGGGAGTTAATATTTTCCATCGGCATCTTTCACAGCATATGAGATTTTTTTCTAATTATTGAAGGTGGTTGAAGGTGATTCGGTACATGAAACTGTTCATGATCTGCAGAAAAAAACATATTTAGCTTTTATTATTTGCCTATTAAAATGTCATTCTCTCCTCACTTTTAATGATTTATGAGAACATCTATAAGGATCAACCTTTTCTCATAGTGCTTTATCAGTTATAGCAGTCTTGTCATATCTGTATAATGGGAATACTTCAGCCAATTTTAAAGTGATTTATGTACTCACAAAAAGGTTCTGGTACCCCTTAAAAGCATAATACGAGGACATGCTTTACAAAATAAATGAAGCTACATCCCTTATATTTCAACCAAAGCTAAATTATAAATTGTGTATGTAGATTCCTTCATGTTTTCTTTATTTATTAAAATTACACCCAGCACCTTGTACAGAAAAAAAAAATCAGTTTGGACAATTGAATATGTCAATAATCAAGGAAACCTTAGAGGGAAAAATTCTGTCTTTGGTATAAAAGTCAGAAAGTCCTCCATTAACACATAAAAGAGCAATAATGACACAAATCTGAAATACAAAGATTTCCAAATATTTCAGAGTAGCTGGTACTACGAGTCCTTATACTTATCTTGTCTAATTGCCTTGCCGGTTGTGCTACTTCTCTATGGCACTAGTGAAAATCTTTCCATGCATGGATGGCCAGATTAGCAAGTCCTGTATTTAAAAAGCACCTGGCTCATCAAATGGTAGTTCAATATACATGTGAGTCCGACATGGTTGAGATCACATCACTAAGTAAATTCAGAGGGCCTTGATACTGCTAAATGGAATTTAGAATTAACGATAGTCAATTCATGGTTAATTTTAAGGAATTGGTTACAAATGTACCATGTTATTCATTTAAGGTTTTGTTGAAATAGATCTCAGTGATTTATAAAAATGGGGAGACAAACTAGAACAATGGGAATAGGATTTTTACTTGTAGCTTTAGAGGAAAGCAGACCGATCTTGAGAAAAATAACTAGTTTTAGATATTGAGACACTCACTAAATCGTAGGTTGACTATTTCACCTCCATCACTTCAATATGTTTTACAAAGGGCTAAGTAGGGGTGATTGGGTCTTCCATATTCATTTGGTAGATGGATGATTACACAATCCATTCTGGGATGGGATATTCAAGTAATTTTCTTGATTTAAACTATGAATTACACAACACAAATCAAAATATTTATCCAAGACAAATTCTTTGGTATTGACTACGCATAATGCATACTGAATTTGGTAAATTAAATTCCCTGTAAAACCTTTGAGAAAATAAGGTTCAAATTGTACGAAGCCGACGGTGTTTGGCGAAACGCACGTTTTCATACCCTGGTCTTGTTTGAGACTTTTTCCTTCCCTTGCTGTATATGCATAACATGGTCGTTATGCCAACTTGTTTGTAAGTTGATCCGCTATTTCTATTAAATATTTGCTTGAAAATACTACACCATGTGTGGTTTCTCACTTGCTTTGCAGACCTCAAGAAGAAAAGTTTTCTTTTGATGAGCTCCCTAAACAAGTTATTTTTGTGAGTGCATTGAATTATTCACTATATAATATATTTTTGAACATACTACACTATTATTTTGTATATTTTTTCTCCACATGTTCATGTGCCCCTTGTGTATATATATCATTTCTGTGAACACTTGTGAGGAGTGTTATTTTGGGAGCTGCAGAACCTCTGGGGGTATATTTATATCTTTATTTTTCATGTTCACGTGAAGGTGGTTCTTTTTCTATTTCTAAAAAGGAAAATAATAGGTAGATTTGATATTTCTTGACATGGAAATGTAGCCCTGGCATCCTTTAGATTATGCTGTAACTGCTAAATGTGATAACATATATTTATAAATATATATCCTTGGGCGGACTGGGATCTCTCTCTCTCTCTCTCTCTCTCTCTCTCTCTCTCTCTCTCTATATATATATATACATATAATTACACTATATTATTCAGCATTGTGATGATCATAAAAACGTGCCATGACTTTAATATAAACATAAGAAATAGTATTGTTATTTTATTATATTCAACTATTTTATATCATTTCAGTTGTGGATGATACAAAAAGCTACAACTTTTTATTGAACTAAAGAAAAACAGTATTTTATATTGTTTTTCATTGCCTTTCTCTGTTATTTTTTCTTGCAATACAGTCTTCCAAACATGATTTGCTTTACATTTTAATCAGGCCACCTGCTCAGCACAGGGCCACTTCTCAAAGGGTCTAATCATCCATCTACCAAATGAACTCAAGACACAGAAGTCCAATTATTAATAAGTTTTAGCATAATTGTAATTATAACTAGGCTACTTCATTATATTACAGCTGTTGAAACTTTAGTGCAATGTGGTAATAAGCTTCATTAATAAGCCCCATAAAACTGCTGATACGGCAATTTTCTGGATCACAGTTAACATAATAAAAAGGTTATTCAAATGAATTCACCATGGGAGCCTCAATGAATTAGTTACCATGATTCACAAGTTTATTTTGGCAATAAAGCAACATAAGATGATAGGACTGGGGACTGAAATTATTCACTGTTATTCAAATAATGGATGGAATTTTTTTAAAGAAAGAGGCAATTGTATGCCATAACATGTATTATTACTTTATGAACAATAATAATACAGGTTATACATACATGGTGCATGACTTTTGCGTTTATATATTTGACCTCTTCTGTAAGACAAAAAGGGAAGTAAACAGTAATTAACATGTGCCAGAAACAACAAAACATAGCAAAATCCATGTGTAGTAACCAGGAGCCTTGCTAGGGAGTTGAGAGGACCAAAGCCCTAAGTGGGCCCTCTGGGATAAAGTATACTTTAATCCATGAGCTGCCAGAATCTCCCTCTCTCGACCAACATAAAAAATACCTTCAGCCCTCGGGCTTAACCCCTTCAATCCCCTATAGACGTACCGGGATGTCCAAAAAACGCCTATTAAGAAACCCCTATGGACGTCCCGGTACGTCCAGACCTTTGTGCAGCTTCAGGGACACATCCCTGCCGCTGCACGGGAGATCAGGCTGTCGTTTGACAGCCTGGACTCCCCACTGACAGCAGTCCAATCTCCTGTAACAGCTTCCGGCTTGAAAGCTGGTAAAAGCTGTTACATTGCTAACTGCCCGATCGCACGATCGCGCATTTTCAAACGCGCGATCGGGCATTCCCTTCCGGGTTGTGTCACTGCTGACGTAACCCGGAAGGTCATCGGAGGACAGGATATCCCCTGCGATCTCTATGCAGGTCTGTGAGGATCTGCATAGAGATCACAGTGTGATCGGTGCAGGGGGATCTCTCACTCCACCTCCCGTCCTGTAACAGAAAAGCAGGGGGAAAAAAAGTTAATTCATTTAAAA
>VKOC01024782.1:0-40347 GCA_009364415.1 Spea multiplicata | reverse complement strand
GGGACACAGATGCAGGGGATGCCCCCCCCCAACTTACCGGTGCTTCTGTGTCCCCGGTGCTTAGTCCGGGCAGCGTGTAGAGCTCCAAATGAGAAAAAGTGTAGTGACAGCTCTGTTGGCCCCTTTACAGTTGTTGAATTACCAGGAAAAGGCAGAAGTATGAAAATACATCTCAAGTGCCAGGAGCTGTCATAATTACTTTGCACTCATATTCCACATAAGATCTGTTGTTAAATAATTGCTAAGGAGAAATAATGTTGTATAGTGTACAACTTCTGGTAACTTCTAGTACATTCTGACGAATGAGCTCACAGTGTCTGTGAAAAATTTGCATCCATAATATTATTTTACAGCAGTACGTTCAAGGTTGATTAATGGAATGGATATTTGACCAAACTTACAAGGATTTGTTTATTAAGCATATAGTTATAGTACCCACAATGTATGCATAAAAATGGTGGGAGCTGGGTTCAACTAACTGCTTGACAAATTCAGTATTTGAGAGCATTTTCCCCAAATTATTGTAAACTAAGGCCAGGCGGATTTTAACAGTGTCTTGACTCTACTCAGGTGTTGATGTTGGAGTTGTATGCATTATTAGGGGCATTCCTGTCCTCTTTAATCTCCAACTTTGTAAGAGGGAGATGTTTAAATTCTGGTTTTTTTTCTATAGAACTACTGGAAAGTTTTTCAATTAGACATTTGTATTTCTTGACAAACTTTATTTAATGAATAAAGCTTTTTTTTAGAACTACAAATTATGATGTTGCAAATATAGTAAAATTAGAAATGGATCTTTTTTAGGAATTTGTGCAAAAGAGTTATAAACCACCACGTTGTATGTTGTGTGATGTCCCCTGCTCAAACACCACACTGAGTCAAATATGTTTGTCTACTATATCTAGGAAATTGGGCTAAAACAACTGAGCTAGAACACTTACAAATGTGTAATACGCAGCATCCTGAAACGAATATATAAGTCAAAGACAAACTGACCTCCCCCGGGTTATCCCCCCATATTAATAATTTTAACAAACAATCATTTATTTGATCTTTGTTAGATCAACTTTTTCTTTCTTTAGATCTACTCTATAATATGCAATATTAACAACCTTTTTCAGGGGGGGAGCTAACCCGTAGCCAGCCCCCTCAACAAAAATTTCAACAAACTGTTATTGATTATCATAGGTCTGCGTTAGATCAGGTTTTTTCAGAGAAAATGTTTGTTACATCTAGTGTAATTACCCCTCAACTGAAATTTTGATTTTTTAAAAATTGTTTTTGGTAGATATTAGTTAGATCCGGTAAGATCAGCTGTTTTTTTTTTTGTTAGATCTATCACGCGGGAGGCTGTATTTAAAATCCTATTTTGTGTGCTGGGGATGGGAATACATAAGGATTGGTCCCCCCTCAACTGAAATTTTGAAATTTTTTTTATTGATTTTGATAGATATTCGTTAGATCCAGTAAGATCAACAGTTTTTTTTCGTTAGAACTATCACGGAGGAGGCGGTATTCACAAATATTTTATGTACCACCCATGTCCTGGGTGTGATTGACTAATGGCATTATACATTTATTTATTATCCTGCCTCATTTGGCCATGAGTGGCGATGGCTGGAAAAAGGGTGTGGGTTACCTTCATCTGGGCCAATCCTAAGTACACTATATGGACAAAGATATTGGGACACCTGACCATTACACCATGGTGTAGTATTTCCTGTTGGTTTACTGGTTAGGCATGTCAATACTACTGTTCAAATAGTGTAGGTTCTTGGATATTAGTCCTCTATGCTGTATAGCCATGTAGCATTTCATGTACCTCATTATTTATTTTATTTTTTTACATAGTGCCAACACTTTATGCAGCACTTCTTACATTACATATATTCTGGGGTCTGACAAAACTATCATTGACAGACTAAGATAAACTAATACATTAGGTGGAGAGGGTCCTGCTCGTAAACTTACAATCTTGAATGAATGGGTAGAGGACAAACATAAAGAAAGGTGAGAGTTAGTGACAGGGTTGTATCAGTGACAGGGAAGTTCTAGCAACTAAGATAGTATGCTTCTCTGAAGAAGTGGGTTTTGAGATTTTTATTGAATGTTGGGAGGGTGAAAGCTGAAGGTTTAGTGGAAGTAGGTTCCAGAGGTATGGGGCAGCACGAGTGAAGTCTTGCAGATGGGAAAAAGAAAAGGTGATAAGTAGTGCTGGAGAAAAGGATGTTCTGCCAATAACTTTTTTTTAAAACTGTTTATTAAAGTACATGATACACAAGAGTAAAACAGGCGTTTCCCACACTGGTTAGACACATGTTTGTTCCAAAAGAATGAAAAAGACAATATCATGTTGCAAGGACAAACCAGCAAGGTGGTACAACAACTGGTTGACATAGTATACTGTGTTAATACGGTAGCAAGAGTCACATGTGTTAATACAGAAATGGGAACACAATCCAACTTGCAAACAATAACTTTTTATATTTTATGTCACGGTAGAACAGAAGATCAGTTTTGCAGTTGGAGAAAGGAAACTTTCTACATGGTGGATTTATTGTGAGGAATGCTACTACAGCCCTCTCATGTGAGCACCTTGCTCTGAGTGGGAATGGGAAGACCAAAGGCAAACTGTACTCCAATGACGGTGGGTCCTAACGCTAAAGCCTGCTTACAGAGGTACGAAATCCAAACATGAAATCCAAACACATAGCAATGAGACATACCTTTAGACTGCAGACTGAGACAAACATAACAGGTGGGGCACACCTATGAAGGAAACAGAGCTGATGCAAAGAGCAGAACTAATAGAAAGGAATGGAAGATCAGAACAGAGGATAAGGAAATCCAGGAATGTATTGAAGCAAAACAGAGAAACTGAAGCAAGATTGAGATATGCAGCTCCACAGCCTGGGTAGAATGTGACATGGACCATGCTAGGAACTTACTCTGGGACTCATGGGCCCCAGGAACTAGGAAGTCCTATTTACAGGCTTGGAGACTTGGAGTGGCTGGTGTCTGGGGGGACACTTGGATCCCTTTTATGGCCTCTGTCGTTTCTGTGCTAAACTTTCTAGCGCATTTGTTTTCTCAGGGCAAGTCTTATTTCTCTATCAATATCGCTCACTCAGCTATATCAGCAGCTCATGTCCCGGTTTTGGGTTCGGCTATAGGCAAGGATCCGTCGGTATGTCGCCTCCTCCGTGGTATTCGTTTAGCACGGCCTCCCATTCCACGATACTCATCCTTTTGGGACGTATTGGTGTTTTTTGGAGAGTTGGCCAGACAATGATTGCCTTTCACTATGCCAATTGTCAAAGGTCTCAGTCTTGATTCAAATTCTTCCCTGATCCACTATCCATATTTCCCAGATAGACCAAAATTGCGCGTGGCTCGTTGCGGCCTTATCAGTGCCGTTCCAAGCTCCGGCCTTCGTCCCTCTCTTCATGTCTTACGTTCGTCTGTAAACCAGTCTCTACCCCCACTTTAGCTCGGTGGATTAGATGGCTTTTGGGCTTGGGGGGGATTGTGGATAACTTCGGTGCTCATTCAGTTTCGGGCGCAGCTGCGTCATCAGCTATGCATTCAGGAGCCTCTCTAGGAGACATTTTAACAGCAGCTGATTGGTCTAGGGAATCTACCTTTCGTACTTTCTACTTCAAACGTAGACTACGTGCTGCTTTTTCCCTTATTGATTCAGGGAAATATGAAGCCTCCTGTCTGCTGTAAAATTTGGGATTATTCTAGCCTTGGTGAAGTAATAATCTAAATTTTATTAACCACTTAAGGACCTTTGCCGGTTTAGGACCGTCACGGAAAAACGGTCACTTAACGACCTTTGACGGTCCTGAACTGTCAAAAAATTAAATAAGCTTAACGGCATTGCTGTAATGCCTTGATGTCGAGGCATTCAGCAAGGCCGAGATCGGCATTGGGGGCCTTGTCTGGCCCCTCCCCGGGGCGTCAACAGCCGCCCGTTTTAAAAGTGTTTAGGAGGCGATCAACGATCACCTCCTAAACTGAAATGGTGTCACTGGAATGCCTCGATCAGGAGGCATCCAGTGACACCAAACACTTACCTCTGGGTGGACTGTGACCGCTCCGGGGAGCGGTCACAGCCGCCGCTGCTGGTGATCTTCGCCATCAACAAGATGGCGGCCGCCCTGTAAAAAAAACAATCAAGTTTTACAAGTTCGCTAGATGGTTTCCAGACCCTCTAGAGAACTCTGGCTCCACTTGCAGGTTGAATACAGGTACTGCATTCAACCATGCAAGTCAATGGAGCCCAGCTTTCTAATCACAATGTGATTAGTAAAATATTAAAAAAAAATGGAAAATGGTAAAGAATTTTTTAAAAAAATATGTGCTATCAGTTAAAAATAATTATGCAGTGATGTCACTAGAGAAACCATCCAATACCAAGCAAAATGTGTAAAAAAAAATATTAAAGTATTAAAAAAATAATAAAAAAGTTTTTTATTTTGAGCAAGTGCTAAAATTTCTCAAAAATCTCAAACAAAGAGTTAAAATAAAAGCACATCAAATACCCAAGGGGTGTCTAATATAAAAAAAATGGCTGATGGGGTAAATTGGAGTGGCCAAGCTCAAAGATGGGGCATAGGTACAGACTGACCAAAACGGAGAAAAAAAGCGCACTTCCCAAATGTGGTATTTTAAATCTGAAACAACCCGACAAACCCATGCATGTCGGGTATCACTGCACTCAGGAGATGTTTGTGAACACACATTGTGTTGTTTGATAGTGACATATACCAGCACCTGTATATCTATAACTAAAGTACAATTTGTGTGAAAACAAAAAAAAAATTACTATTACAAAGTTTGACAAAGTGTGGTTGTATAATTGGTGCATGGAAAGGGTTAAAATAACAGCATTTGAAATACCCTGGGGTGTCTAGTTTCAAAAATATATGGTTTGAATGGGTTAAATTGAGTTAACCGGCTTCAAAGATATTTCAAAGAGGAGATGGAGGCAGAATGACCAAATGATCACCTGAATTATGCATGCCCCAAAAGTAGCCCTTTACTAGCCAAACAATCTGACAAACCCATGCATGTGGGATATCGCTGTACTCAGGAGATGTTGCGGAACACATATTGGGGGGTTGTTTGACAGTGACATATACCAGGACCTGTATATTTATAACTAAATTACAATTTGTGTGAAAAAAAAATAAAAAGAATTACTATTACAAAGTTTGACAAAGTGTGGTTGTATAATTGGTGCATAGAAAGGGTTAAAATAACAGCATTTGAAATACCCTGGGGTGTCTAGTTTTCAAAAATATATGGTTTGACGGGGTTAAATTGAGTTAACCGGCTTCAAAGATGTTCCAAATAGGAGATGGAGGCAGACTGACCAGATTTGTTAAGAAAGGTTTGGAAATCATAAAACGCTGCTTGTACTTATTGCCCTATAACTTACAAAAAACAGCAAAAAAACATAAAAACAGCAAGGGTATTATCTAAACTCAGGACAAGTAGTAGAATCTATTTAGCTGTTTTTTACTTGCTTTTTTAGGTGAGTAAAAGATTTCAAATAAAAGTCATAAAATGTGTTTTTTTTCAATTTTCACCATGTTTTTTTTATTTTTATAGTAAATAAGATGATATGATCAAAATAATGGTATCTGAAGAAAGCCCATCTTGTCTTGCCCATCTGAAAAAAAACATTATATAACTTATGTGGGTACACTAAATGGGTGAGGAGAAAATTATAGCTGAACACAAGCACCACAAAAGTATTAAAACAGCCTCAGTCCCACAGGGTACAAAAAGAAAAAATGAGCTCGGCCCTTAAGGGGTTAAAGACAGGAGGCAAATATTTTTCCACTCTGTTTTTGTCTCAAAACCCTGATGTCCTTCTTCTGTACAAATTTATCTACAGCTTCCTTCCTTTGAATATTATATTTTCTCTTCTTTCAGTCAATTAATTGTTTAATCATTTTTCTGTGACATGGTACCCTAAATAAATACATTACGTGCATTATTACACAGAGTGTGTCTACAGTTTCTGTTTCTAAAAACCTATCTCAGAATTTTTCCTTCATGTAAAATTCAAACCAGAGGTCAGGTTACATTTTAATTTCAAGAACATGACTCTGGCCTTTTACTGTTTTTTTTTTTTTTTGTAGAGAAGCTTTGATTCCTACTGAATTAAGGAGGCACAAGAGATGTTGTGTACCATAATGAAACAACATAGATAACTTTACGCAACTAATTGACTAATATTCATTCAGCCAAAAAATGGTACTATTAATGTATAAAGCACAAGAAACATCTGTGATGGCTTTTGTTACATTTTGTCATCATTCTGATTTCCTGAGGTAAAATAGTCCTTAAAGGATTAATCTAGCCCTATCTTCTTGTAAAACGCATACTGGAGACCATTTTGCATGGACTCCAATGCATTCTACTGTAAATTAGTACTTGAATTCTTTAGTTATTGCATATATAAAATTATACTCATATTCCTCCTTTACTTACGTGGTACCAGTTGTCATTGCAACCCAAGCAAATAATTGTAACCAACTAAAACAGTACTCTTCTTAATTAGCTATCATATTAACCCTAAGCATGCATAATTATGATAGCTATTTAACACGGACTAGAGGAAGAGTGACTAGTCATCTGATGAAGTTTCACTGGACAGCTGGAGGATCTGCTTGTTTTAAGAACTAAATTAGACTTCCTTGTGGAGTTGCTGTAGTTTTTTTTAAATAAAATATTAACACATTTTCATACATAGTAAATTTTTATTGACATCTGGCTGTATCCATTTTGTTTTTTTTCTGGTCCAATCTTTCCATTTCTATACATTAACTAGAACAGGATTGCTCCACGGCAAGTGAGTGCGAATCACTAAAATACTGTTAAATTTTACGTAATTTACTGAGAGCTCTACGTATATTGATTTTATTTTTTTCATGTAATTTTCTATGGAGAGCATTTACATTTGAGGATTAAAACTAGAACTAAAAAATTATCTATTTAATTTTTTATACATCTACACATGGGTATTTTAGTTGTTACACAAAACATTTTCAGATTATTTTTTAAATACAATATACCACCATCGCGACCACTTTAAGAAAAAGAATTACGTCAGTAAACATTATCACGAGTGGTGCGGCAGTCCTACGGATATATTTTTCTTAATACTGGCTATATACCACCACCTGGATCGCAGCAATTTTGAAGAGCTTGAACTTAATGGACTTTTGTGTTTTTTGAAATGACAATGGGAGCAAGTGAATTACCTTTCAGGCACCCTTATATCTAAAGAGTTCTGGGTCCCCAAGATGCTAGAAACATATAAAATATAAAATGTTTTGTAGGTAAGGTATTAGGCAGTAGGCACTTGGGTGGAATATTCCCCCAAAACAGAGTGGACAATTTGAAGGGGTGGGTTAGGGGAAGAAATTCAGGTGGAATAGTAAGAGCTAGCTGCCACTACAGTCCTCTGATGCTCCTTATGTTGAGTCTAGTTTTATGTGCTTTGCTATTCGTAGTCATCAAGGAATTTAGAAGGATTTTATTTATATTATACTGTATTTGTGTGGGTGTGCAACTTACTATTCCATTCACAATGATTAAGTACCAGCAGGGTATATATTTGATATAGACATATTTAGTAAAATAACATTTATTTCTTGGAAGATACTTTTCTATTTGCCCATGTCATTTACTGGTTGTTTTATTGTATATGCTTTATATTGCTATCTGTGCTACATATGCCTTTGTTAAACAAAACAGTTACTAGCTAAAACAGTGCAAGTGCTTGGAATTGAAGTAGAAAAGAATTAAACTGCAGATTTTGTAATGCCTCACACATGTTATATGCCTGTGGTATAGCACTATGAGAATACAGACGCCACTGCACTGCACCCTTTTTAAACGCTGTTCCTATGATGTGTCTCTGAAAAGATGCTTTCCATTATTCAGTGCAGCTAAACAGGATAATTTATTGGTTAATAATTCAGGTGGCACTATCGTCAGGGAGCATTTAACATTTTCACTCCCAAAAACAGCTACTGTTATCTAAAATAGGACGTGCATACATGCACAAGCAATATTTTCAGACAAAAAGCAATAACAAGTTTAATGTCGTCTTCTTGTGCATGATACTCAGCTACAATAGCCAGTGCCATCAACAGTCCTGATGTCAAAATAATGAATCCTCCATTGCTTTTGATGAGCTTGTCTATATCTCAGTAAGAATATCCTTAAAATCGATTTTGTATGTGGTAGGTGTAAAGCCAGTCATATAAATAGGATTAGCAATCCAGCAATGGAAAAAATATTATGGTGTGCTCTTGTTTTAAAAAGTGGAAAATCATGTGCTCAATGTAATCCTAAAAATATTATTTGGAGATTTTTTTCTTAATTGAAATGCATGCCCTAAGAGGAACACTGATAAATTCACGACCGTCCCAAACAGAAGGTGTTTTTTAATCTTTTCACGCAAGAACACTCTTACAGGTCTTTTTGTATTTATAAAAGAGTTACCTGTGGCCACGTGAATGGATAGTAAAAAAGATCAGATACATATTTTAAAGTACATGTCACTAATAAAGCACAAGTGTCCATAGGCGTCCATAGGCGTCGATAGCGGGGGGGCAAGGGCGGCAATTGCCCCCTAGATTATTAATTGCCCCCCTTTCCCCCCCACCAAAATTTGGAACCCCCATCTTAAAGTATGGGCACACTGGGCAATTGGCCCAGGTGCCCTGAGTTCTGGGGGGCCCATAGTGAATCACATCGCTGACAGCAATGGAAGATGTCAAAGGTAAGATATGGGGAGAAAGGCGTGTAAGGGCAGTGTATGTGCATATATGTGTATGTATATGGGCAATGTGTGTATGTGAATTGGCGTGTGTGTATGTGTGTGTGAAGGCAGGGATGTGTGAGAGCAATATATGTCTGTGTGTATGGACAGGCATATGTTAGGGCAGTGTATGTATATGTGTGTGTGTATGGGCAGGTGTTTGTAAAGTGTGGGCAGTCGTGTGTGGGCAGTGAAAAAACCTTGTCTTATAATCGAACAAATACAGTATATATGGTAACATTTATTTAAAATAATATAATTGCCCCTAAAATCTTTCGACCAGCAGGTACAAAGTGCATGCACAAGATCCTGTGACAGAAGTCTAGTTGAGTGCATCTATGCAGCCATGTGCTATATGACTCAGAAATGGCAAATCACTGATAAAACAAAAATGGCACATATGTTTAAGTAACAATATCCTTCAAATCTGTTGGGTACAAACAAAATAAGGATATCAACCATAACGTTTGCATAGACACATCTATATGCATACACAAAAGCATAGGCCACAATAGGAACAGAATCTCACAGGACCTTTCTAAATGCTTGCTCCTGCCTAATTGCAGCCCTGTCAGGGAATTTTCAGGAGGGTTAAGTATAGATGCATGCAATTTTCCTTTGAGCAATACATACATTGTTGAGTTTGATCTTGCCCTTGTCTTGTTTCTGAAGGTGTCCAGACAGATGGTAGAGGACAGCTCTGCTTCTTCTGCGATTGGCATTGAACCCAGGTGGTCTGGTGTCAGTGTATATTTCCAAATCATCCTCTGAATGAAAAGAAAGCAAAGACAATGTTGAACCAAGTCTCAAACTGGTTGGATACCAGTCAGGGTATACCCGATATAAGGTTCATATCTCATTTTATCATGGGACTGATCATGATTTATAACGTATGTGTTTTTCTTTCTTATGGGCAATCTTAACCTGATTTTGTTTATTTAGTCCAGTCATCAGTTGGAGTTTAAAGTTTTTTGGAGCCAACACAGAAAGAATGCAGAATTACATGGGCTTTTGTGACCACATGGGTCTTTTCTTCATCTGAAAAAAGAGATATCTAGTGTCCCAACAGTTTATGTTATTCTATATAGGCTTAAGTCACCGTGATGGTGTGTATAAGCGCATCCCTGAAGAAAGGGTTAACTGCTTACAAGAATCTAGGCTCAGTACTCCAATCTAGTTGATTGATATCTGCTGCTGTAGCAGTTACTGGGGCTTAAAACAAACACACCTTCACAGTTTTTTTTCTTCTTCTTCTTCCATTTGTGGATCTCATACAGGCTGTGACAACACTAAGCAGCCTGGGTTTATGTTGTTTGGATGCCTTTTATTTTCCCATTAATTAGAGGGAAAATTAAGTGGAGGTGAGGTTTTGTTATATGTTTGACCTGTATATTTTATGTCACTGTGAATGTTGCATACTTTGTATGCAAAGAAGAGTTGGGAACTCCATGTTCAAACGAGGTCCACTCCTTTACAGTCACTCTACATGTTTTTGCATGTAGGCCCAATAAAAGGTATCTACTTTGAATAAAGACCCCATCTCCTCTTGGGTCACTATGGTTATATCCACTATCCTTATGTAGTCACACTAGCCATTTAAAACAAAGGCATTTTGTACCTTGATATATGCAGAAGCTATTCTCAAGATGAGTTTACCTTAAGCAACCTATTACTTGTAGCCAATGGTTTATGTTGGAGCCCTCAGCCTCCCCAAGGCCAAGGCTGAGGTCTTCCTCCTTCTACCATATGTTCTCTGATTGCCAGGACATATCATATCCAGGCACTTTTCATGATGGGCCAAGGAGGAGGTTTCGAAAGCTCCACTGGATGCTAATTACAAACTACACTTCCAACAGATGATCCAAAGATGATACCCCCACTTGAAACTCTCATGGTTTTGTGTTTAATGGACTTTCTTCCACATTGTTGTTTCTGAGTCATACAGGCGTGATTAACATTTAAAAATTCTACAATCATGTAAATACCCAAGATTATTTTTTTTCTTAACCGTACGCCATAGTTAAAATAATAACGACATTTATTTAGCTACATTACTGCACAAACCTGGCATATGGTTGAGGAGTGATGAGGTTAGACAGACATGGTTTAGCAAACAATGGACAAAGCTCCAGTGCTCATGTGGGGAGGAATTTTGTACAGCTGGTGAAACACTGACATGCTGTTCTATAAAGAAATCAAGCATTACAGCTATAGATGCAATTACAGAGGAACTCAAGGAATGGGTAAGACAGAGAGGATGTGGTGGTCTTTTTTTGTCCTTCTGGAAGTTTGTAATTAATCTTAAGTACCTTTTCTGTCTTCTTGTTAGATAGAATTCATATAGCCGCCCACTGAGCTATTTCATGCCTTAAGACTGGTACCCATGTAGTTCTGCAAGTACATTTATTTCACAACAACCCTTTATAGTGTGTGCGTAACACCATGTATATACCTCTTGGTTTTAGACTTGGTTACCTACTGTAGAAAGCATTGCTAATGCGAGCATGTGGTCTTGTATAACAATAACATATGCAGCAAAGTTACTCTAGTATATTTTAGTATTTGTGCATCTACATGTTGTTTTGTGTTGTGTTTGTTATAGTCTAATTTTTAACCCCTTCAGGACCAGGGGTTTTTTACCATGTATGCGCTAAATGACCAGAGCAGTTTTTGTGTTTTCTGTATTCAACTGTGATTGCCCACTAACTCATTTAGTGAACCCCCACAAGTAGAGCTTTCTTTTGAAATAATAATTTAGTAAATAATAAAGTAGTTGACGAGCCAACTCGTAAGGAGGCCATATTAGATTTAGTGTTCACTTGCAGAGATTTGCTAACGGATAATTCTGTAGGTGAAAGTTTTGGGATCTAATGATCATTAGTCTGTGTGGTTTAATATATACGAACAGTGACACCACACAAAAAAACCCAAAACATTTAAATGGAGTCCAGGAGAAATGGGATTATTTGACGGTTGAATTATTGAAGATAACAGAAAAATGTATTAGGCTGGTAAGTAAGAGCAAAAAAAAAATCACTGTGGTACTTCGCAGAAGTGGCCAAAATAGTAAAAACATAAGATAGACATCTATAAGATTAGGCATAAAGAAGCAAAGCAAGAGAGCAAAGAGCTGCTAAATCACACTCAGAAGAGATAATTGCCCTGTCAGTGAAAAAAAGGCAATTACATCTTTTAGATATATAAATGAGAAAAGGAAAGTAAAACAAGGTAAGATTTCCTCAACAAAGAATTTACAAATGAAAGTGAAGGGCTACTAAAATGGTTCATGGATTACAGGATAAAACTTACCAGAAAGGTTAAAGGAAGTGGTGTTGGCAGGGGGGGGGCAGAATGGGCCATGGCCCCCCTACATCATGCTGTGCCCCCCTGTGTGCCCCCCAATTGAAACACACGGGTTTTTTTCGCAGCCGGAGGAGCGAGAGGGGTGCAGAGTGGTTGCTCAGGAATAAGTTTTCAGCAACCATTCGGCGCCTCTCACTCTCCTCTGCGAGGCTTCTGGCTCGGTCACGGTGCCGGCATTTCATGCTGAGCACCAGAATGCAACACGCACCATGGCAGAGCAGGGAGACAGAGGCCTTGTGATCCCACCACAGGACTTCTACAAGGTAAGTAAACTTCAAAGGGGGGAGAGGGTAGATAGTGAGGAGGAGTGAGATAGGGTAGATAGGGAGAAAGGAAGGTAGCAAGAATATTGAAATAAAGAGTCAGAATGAGAGAGAGAGTGAATAGAGTAATGTGTGGATGAATTGTGTGAATGAGTGAGAAAAGTAATGAATTTGTGAGAATGCAGGAAAGTGTCAGAGAGCCTTTGGGTGACGTGACGATGTGACGAGTGAGAGGCGTGCCGAGCGTGGAGGTGTGAGCCGGTGATGGCGGCGCTGGCAGGATGCCGGCCGTCTGGCGATGCCGGCGCCCTGGAGATGCCGGCCGCCCTGGAGATGCCCGGCCGCCCTGGAGATGCCGGCCGCCTGGAGATGCGGCTGTCCGGGCGGTCTTGGTTCCCGGTTCCCGGATTGCCTCAACCGGGGCTGCAGGGGCGGTTGCGGTCGCGTGTGGCGGGGGAGTGGCGAGATCGCGGCTGTTCGCAGCGGCCCCGGGCTCGGATCCTGCTGTTGGACTTGGTGGGACCCTGTGAGGTATCCGCCGGGCTTTGATGGCCTCAACGGTGCCGGCGATGCCTGTGGGAATGATGTGATTGAGCCGGCGAGCCAATAGAGAAAGTGGGAGAGCGAGTACCGGTGATTGACCGATCGGTGTTCGATTGGAGTCCCCTGGATATCGGGGATGTTCCTGGGCTTGGTCGCCACCCCCCTCCTTCTCCTCCCTCATTCTTCCTCCCCTCCTCCCTCTCCTCCACTTTAAAAGAACGACGCCAATAAAGCTATCTCACCATATGGTCACGAGAAAACAACTTGAAAGTTAATACTCACAGAAGATAGACTCTTAGAAAATAACAACAACAACAACTTGGCAAAAACCTGTATATATCTACAAATCGTGAGTAATATAAACATTTTATGATATAACAATTCTTAAACTCTTATTAAAAAGAGGGAATGAGTCTTTATATTACATCTTATATATATTTGGATTTTAAGTACTATATCAAGTGACTTATAAATTATACTATATGGACTTTATGAGTTAAATCAAACGGGTATATGGTACAGAGTAAAACCAAATGGATATTTGGAGGATAAATGGAGAAGAGGAGAGTCAGGCATTGGATATGACAACTTGCATTTATCAACACATATTAAAACTATTGGAATATTTTGGGAAACAATACAAAGAGATGGCTTGAAGATAATGAAAAACATTTGAAATCTGACAATATCAGAAATGAGAATATATTATATGTCATGGCAATCCAATTATATCACAACTCTATACAACATGCTTGTTTTGAATAGTATGTCATGAAATGTTTATGGATTATTCTAAAAATAATAGTGGAAATCACTATTAAATTAGTAACTAGCTCTCCTCTTGTATAACAGATACAACAGTTAAAAGTTCAAATTAGATTGAACCCAATCAATATCATCTGCTGAAACAATTGGATCCTAATTGGAAGCGGAAATCTTCCCAATACAAATTTAATTTAAACGAGAAGAAACAAGAAAGAAAGAGAATTATGGGTCCTAAAAAAGAAAAGGAGAAAGAGAAATCAAATCAGGAAAAAAAAACAAGAAAAAATTAAACCGATAAATGATTTCTATTCTCCTAAAACACACATTCAAGATAGTACTCCAATTAATAGAAGATTAACACTAGAAGCTCGCAGAGATTCAATTCAATTGGGGAGAGACCCTCCTCAGGATAATGAGGAGGAGTCACTCCCTGAACTAATCAATAGTTTGTATAAAAAAATCAAATCAGATATTGAAGAAAACAGCTCCCAGATAAAAGAAGATGTTGCTAGAATATATGTACTGTTAAAGTCTCAGGAAGATACAATTCAAAAAATAAAAGAAGATCAAAATTCTTTACAAGCAGAAACTATCCAATTAAATATGAAGATCAAATCTCTGGAAACTAAAATAAGTGATCAAGAAGACAAATACCGTAGAAACAACATAAGAATAAGAGGAATACCAGAAATAATCTTGCAAGATGAACTAGAATCCTATCTAATGGAATTAATACAAGAAGTAACATCGAATCAAACATTTAAATATATACCTCTGGAATTATATTACAGAACCAATAAACCAACTCAAATAAAACAAGACCTTCCAAGAGATGTATTGGTGAGATTCACAAGTCTATATGCAAAAGAAAAATTCAATAGAGGACTACGCGGCAATCCAACGCTATCGAATAAATTTAAAAACCTAAAGTTTTACCCCGACATATCATCGATAATTCGCAAGGAAAGGAAACAATATGAAGAGTTGACAACTATTTTAAGACAGAAAAAAATAGAATATAGATGGGGTTTTCCCACCAGCATTAAAATAGTATACGACGGTATATCAGTGAATATTAAGAGTATAGAATCTGGAAGAGAAAAATTTAAACAATGGGGTCTTTTGTAAAAGAAAATTATGTAAAAAAGCCTTGGTCGCTAATTATACATGTAATATTATTATATACAAAGTGTTAAATCCCCCTTGATTGATATAATAAAGGGGAAGGGAATTGAGGTTTTCTTTTTTTTTTTTTTTTTTCTTTTTATTTCCTCTAATTTTAATAGTAACTTTCCATTTTAGTGAATATATAACACTACACAATATAATACATATAATATATCACTAAGAATAAACATGTATATTTATTCTTTATTATTTATATATAAACTAACACGATTTCTTAGAACTATATTAAATCACATAACACCTTTTTTTTTGTTTTTTTGTTTTTTTTCCCCCTCTTTCTTAATCTTAAATAGTTAAATTTCACCAAACTCTTGGCGATTACATAATACTACACAATTTAATACACCACAAAGAATAAATATGTATATTAGCTATTAATTCTTTTATTTTCACGATTTCACAGATTTTATTTCTTATTCACATTAATTTAAATTTTTTTTTTTTTTATTATAGCCACACTATACACAAATTCTGAGGAATACACAACATCACATAAGATCATATAACACTATGAACATATATAATTTTTTTTTTCTTTCTTTTCTCTCTCCCTCTTCTATCTCCTTTATTGAAATCAAACTGGAGAATTTATGAAATATATTTATATAAGCTGATTAATAATTTACAAAATTTATTAACTATTTACAATTATTGGTAAAGCCTAGCCCTTTACTATCGGTAATATAAAACCCTTGTGTAAATATATAACTTTACTTTTTTTTTTTTTTTAAGGATCATTACCCAATAGTTTTACAAAATTTATTAACTATTTACAATTATTGGTAAAGCCTAGCCCTTTACTATCGGTAATATAAAACCCTTGTGTAAATATATAACTTTACTGTTTTTTTTTTTTAAAGGATCATTACCCAATAGTTTTAAGAGTCATAGCTTACCTCTACGCTGGGATATTCCTGTTAAAAGAGACAGGATGGATTTTAAGAAAGAGTTTCTTAAAATTGGTATTTATATGTTTGTATGTATTTTTGAAACAGTGAGAATTAGTATATGGATGTATAAATGTATAAAGTATAATTCTAGAAATAAGAAAATGGTATCGTTTAGTTCTACAGAGAATATACAAAAATGGATACCTCCTTAAGATTAGTTACTATGAATGTGCAAGGGCTAAATTCACCACTAAAAAGAAATTATTTGAAAGATATGCTAACTCAAAAAAAAGTGGACGTGGCACTAATTCAGGAAACTCATTGGATATCAGACCCTCACAGAATATGGAGATATAAAATATTTCTGGGAAATTTTTGTTCTAACTTACCTGGAACTGCTAAAAAAAGAGGGGTAGCAATTATAATTTCTAATAAAGTCAAATTTGAACTTATCCTACATGAAAATGATTTACAAGGTAGATTCCAAATTCTGATATGCAAAATTAACGATATATTATATACAATAGTAAATATTTATGCACCAAATATTAATCCTTCTAATTACACGAAAAAACTGTATAATAGAGTTCAAGAATTGAAAAAAGGTATATTATATATGGGAGGAGACTTTAATTGTATGTTGATTTGGTAAAAGACAAGAAAATACCTTTAAATCAATAATAGACTCCAAAATAAAAAAGGAAGCTAAAAATATGAAAGCATTTCTAGAAAATAACTCTCTTTTTGATATATGGAGAGTTCTCCATCCTACAGAACAAGATTTCTCCTTTTTTTCTCAGTCTCATATTTCCTACTCCAGAATAGATTATATACTAACAGAATCAAACAATCTAAATTCTATAATAAATTCAAATATAGGACAAATAACATGGTCTGATCATGCCCCAGTATTCATTGAATTCAGGGATAATCAAAACTATAGAATTAATAGAAAATGGAGATTAGATGAATCTATTCTAAATAAAGAAGAGATTGTGAAAGATTTACACAATCAAGCTAATATATTTATCGAGAAGAACAATAATGGAGAAGTTTCAAATTTGATATTATGGAATACATTCAAATGTTATATGCCGGGATGCTTAATAAAAGCATCCTATAACATGAAAAAGAAAAAAGGTCATTGCTTAGCAGATTTATATATTAATTTAGCTATAAAAGAGAGATTAAATAAACAAAATCCCAATACCACAGATACATTAGAACTTAATATAATAAAAACCGAGATTAACTCGAGATTACAAGAAAGGGTGAATAGAGGATTTCTAAGAATAAAGCAAAATTGTTACTATGGGAATAACCGCGTTGGAAAATATCTAACGAATAAATTAAAACAGGAACAAAAAAAAAGATCATTAAAGAAATAGTAGTGGGTAAAGATATTTATCTAAATCCACAACAAATAGCTAAATCTTTTGAAGAATATTATAAATCTCTCTATAATCTAACAGGACTACCTAAATCAAATGAAAAAATTAAAAATTATCTTCAATCGCTTAAGTTACCAAAAATGGATAAAGAAAAATTAGAAGTTTTTAATGCCCCAATAAGTAAAGAAGAAATAAAAAAAACTATTGAGAATTTAGAAAAAAAGAAAGCCCCAGGCCCAGATGGGTATACGGCAATATTTTATGAGAGATTTAAGGAAATTATTGTACCAATATTATTTAATTCCTTTGATGAAGTGATGAAAGGATCAAGTTTTCCACCGGAGATGCTATTAGCATCAATATGCCCTATCTTAAAACCAAGCAAAGACCCGAGTAAAGTTTCTAGCTATAGACCCATCTCTTTAATAAATATCGACATCAAAATCTATTCAAAGATATTAGCCGAAAGGCTTAAAATATATCTTCCAGATATAATTCATATGGATCAAGCGGGTTTTATTATAGGAAGACAATTAACGGACAATACCCGCAAAATAGTAAATCTTATAGATATGGCCAATAAGGGTTCAACATACACTACATTCCTTGCGCTTGACGCAGAGAAAGCATTCGACCGGGTAGATTGGCAATTTTTATCAGAAGTAATGGAAGCTTTTGGCATCTCGGGTAAATTTAAGAACAACGTATTGGCCCTTTATAAAAATCCTTCAGCTCAAATCACAGGACCGCTCTTTACATCAAATAGATTTGATGTAGGTAACGGTACAAGACAAGGTTGTCCCCTAGCTCCTCTGCTCTACGCCTTATCGATTGAGCCTTTAGCTCAATCGATAAGGAATTCAGAAGAGGTAACGGGAATCAAAATTAAAAATAATGAATACAAAATAACCCTCTTTGCAGATGATATCTTATTAACACTCTCACATCCTGATAGATCGATAAAAAATGTACTCGATATAATTAATGAATATGGTAATTTCTCAAATTATAAATGAAACATTAATAAAACTCAAATCATCTCATTATATCAAACAGAGGCACAAGCTAATCTGATGAAGTCATATATTAATGTTGACTGGGAAAATAAAACATTGGACTATCTTGGTATAAAAATAAAATATAATTTAAAAGAAATGATTAGAGAAAATTATTTTATTCTTATAAATAAAATGAAAAAAAACCTCTCCGAATGGAAAGGTCTTGAAATCTCCTGGTTGGGGAGGATTAATGTATTAAATTCTTACTATATCCCGAAGATAATATATGTATGAAGAGCAATACCTTTGAGAGTTCCTTACTCTATACTCTCTCAAATTCAAAGTTTGATCTCAGAATACGCTTGGCAAAATAAGATCCCTAGAATTGCTTTTAAAAATTTAACCAGAAGTTTTCAAACAGGAGGGCTTGCGTTACCAAATATAAAAGAGATCCATGAAACTTGTATGCTAGCCCATACTTTGGCATGGGATAAATCTCAGAATGACAACACTGCCTGGTTTGAAATAGAAAAGGAGGCAATAGATCCTCTACAACCTTTCAATATAATCTGGTTAAATCACGAAAGATCTAAACATGTAAATTGCGATAATGCTGTGATTAAGGATTCAATAATAACGGTAGAAAAGTGGAGAAAGTATATGAAAATTGAAAAGGGCCTCCTATACTCAACCCCAATTGAGATATTAACAACTTATATAAGTAATTTAGATCTGCGAAAATGGAGAAGATCTAATATAAATTATATATCAGACATGTACGATACAAATACTTTTTTAACTTGGTCTCTCCTCAAAGAGAAATGGAATCTACCAGGTTCCGAGTTCTTTAAATACATACGAATAAAATCTTTTTTACAATCAATAGGAATTACGAGATCCCAGAAAGTGGAGGAATTCTTAAATAAACATCATAAATTAAGAATAATACATAAAATAAAAGTATTAAAAGATAGTCTTTTATTAGAAGAACCTCTATCTAATAAAGAAAAATGGGAGAAAGATATGGGAGTAATTTACCAATTGAAGGATTGGCTGGAACCATATAACCAGATTAGGAAATATACACATTGCTTAGGTATGCTTGAATTACAGTACAAAATTATACATAGATGGTATAGGACACCAGTACAAATAATAAAATATAATAAAGATATATCTAATCGATGCTGGAGATGTGATAAGGAAGAGGGTAACATCTACCATATGTGGTGGGAGTGTGAAGAAATAGGGAAAATTATAGTTTATATCCAACGAATTATTAATAATATACTAGGATGTAAACTCGATATAACACCTCAAATATTCATCCTCCATATGGGATTGTCCAATTTTAATAATGTACAGAAAAATTTGATTATACAACTTTTATTAGCTTGCAAGCTAATCATAGCAAGAAATTGGAAGACGTTTGGAATGATATCACGTGAAGAGGTATTTGGCCAGATCCAATATCAGTGCAAAATGGAAGAGGGTTTTTATACAAGCATATTTAAATATAAGAAATTTTTAAAAATTTGGTCTCCATGGATGAAATATGCACATTCACGGTAAAAATAATATTTATATTTAAAAATAAGTAGATGTCTTAAAAACTATAAACGATACCATTTCTAATTATTTGAGTTGAATGGTAATAAATGTGATGTGGAAAATATTGATAACTTAATGAATTTAACACCTTTGAAAGTATAATATGCTCTTAAGTAATGATATAATATAAATGAAATAAGGAGCATTACTAATATAATGTATTAAGTTTTATATTTTATACTTTGTATGGAATATTTATATGTATGTATTATAATAAAATAAAAAAAAAATTAAAAAAAAGAATTTGTGAGAATGCATTAATGAATATGTATAAATAATTTGTGAAAGAGTGAAAGAATAAATGATTGTGTGAATGAAAGTGAATTAGTGAGTGACTGTAAAGTGTATGAATCATAGGTGTATAATTGATTTGTCATAAGGCAAAGATCGTATAAGCAGGGTGTTTAAGCATTGGGGACCAAGATGGTACAGGTAGGGTGTTTATGGGACAAAGATGGCACAGATGCACTGCAGTCAGAAGGAGAGAAGACTGCACTGACTCTGCACTTCCTCTGTCAGTGTAGCAAATATATTTTTGTGTGTGGTAGCGGAGGAAGTGATTGCATGCTAGGGATATATATATATAGATATATATATATATAGGCAGCAGGGGCAAATATTTATCTAATATTTATATATACATTGGCAGTAGGGTGTAATATTAATATATATATCGGCACCAGGGTCCAATATTAAAGAATGAAATATAACTGCCAGTTCAGCTGTTATTTTGAAATCATATTTCAAAGCAAGGTCTTTCCTTCAAAGAGATAAGTACATACTATGTATGTCTAACGCGTATATATATAGCGTTTTATAATTGCCCCCCCACTTTGGCCCCTGTCCCCCCATGTGCCCCTCCTAAATATGAAAGCTGGAGACGCCACTGGTTAAAGGATCTTAATATATATATATAGCTTGGAAGAAAGACGTGCCAGGGGGGATATGATATGAAACATTAAATACTTAAAGGGAGTCAACATGATAAAGGAAGAATGTTTATTTCAAAGAAGAAATACTACCACAACAAGAGGACATAGTCTTAAGCTAGAGGGGAAAAGGGTTAAAAGTGACAACAGGAATTATTACTTTACTGAAAAGAATAGGCATAAGGCTAAGCTAGATGTGAGAGGTTGGACAGACTGGATGGGCCAAATGGTTCTTATGTGCCGTCACTTCCTCAGTTTCTATATATAAATAATCATTTAGTATGAAAAATATCTAAAATGTGGGAAAATAAGAAATAAAGCAAAATTTTCAATTTTGCCTGTGAAAATTATATATAACCAGTGCAAATGGGAAACAAAAATGTATTTAGGTATTTGTCCTGTTTTTGGAAACACCTCATATGCCTCATATTTTCATTTATTTAGGCAATTACAGGTTTACACGGATCACTGTTTCTATACAAGATTTTTAAAAAATGTGGTGTGCTGGAAGTTGGGCCCCGATAGTGAACCTAAGTGATAATACTCCATCAAGAGGAGAGCAATCTGACCTCATTAACCCTACCGTGCCAAGACACATGAGGGAAAGCTCAACGTTGCAGGTCACTACGCAGTTGGATCAGTAATCTAGGGAAGTTTTCTCGGAAAACCGCGGTTAGATCCCTTGGGACCCATACACCCAAGTATTTAATGCTATCATGACACCATATGTAGGGAAATGAAGCCTTAATCGCCCGTGCCTCTTCGGGGAACAATGAAACATTCAGGATCTCTGATTTATCTGCATTAATCTTCAAGTAAGAGAGGGAGCTGTAAACCCGCAGCTCCTCATGTGTATGCGGTAGAGAAACGAGGGGCTGAAATATTGCAAAAAGTAGATCGTCCACATACGTGGAAACTATGTGTGTGATCTGAGCAGGCCAATCCGTGAATGCTGTGGTTGTCCAGGATTGCTTGCACTAAAGGCTCAAGGGAAATGGCAAACAAAAGGGGGGGGACAAGGGGCAACCTTGTCGCTTGCCATTTTGAATCAGGAAAGAGTCCATGAGGGCCCCATTCAGGCAAATCCACGCAGAAGGTGGACGTGTATAAGGAGGTGATCCAATGAAACCAAAGCCCAGGGTCTGGGGGGTCTGGAACATGAAATCCCATGTTACCCTATCAAACACCATTTCTGCATTAGTTGACCTGGGCGTGATGTATAGTGTTCAATGCCCTGTAAGTCCCATCGCGTACCTCCCTACCTATAATAAAGCCCAATTGGTCCAGATGAATCAAAGATCCCATAACCCGTGTTTAGGAGGGAAATAGTGAAATAATGGATCCTTGCCCTCCTTAGGTAACACTGATATCGTCGCCATCAACGAATGTGGATGCAATCGTTCACGTTCTGGTATAGCATTGAGTAGTGATGTGGTGTTTGTAAGTGTTCCCAAAAGACCCGATAGTATGTAAGGGGGAGCCCATCTGGACCCGGGGCCTTCCCAGATGCCATAGACCTCACAGCGGTCAAAACTTCCTAGGTAGTGATCTCACGTTCCAGATCCTCCACGTGCGTACATAAGCATCTAGGTACTCCCTGATAAAGGAGCCCCTGCAGTCACCCGTGTAGTCCCCTTGAAGATTATATAAAGAACGATAATACTGGCAGAAGGAGTCTGCAATGTCCATGGGAGAACAAGGGGTTAGGCCCTGAGGCGTCTTACTTATACAGGATTGATTGTTGTTTAGACCGCAGTGCCTTCTCAAGCAAGCTGCCACTCTTGTAACCGAGTTCATAGAAAAGGGTCCTAGTGCGTAAAAAAGTTCTTTGGATGTTATAATTGAGCAACGTACTCAGGCCACACCGCAGTGACACCATTTCTAGATGTGTGTGCTCATTGCATGATTGTTTATGGAGTGATTCCATAGTCACAATGCGTTGCGTGAGGTCCAAGATCTCCTGAGTTCTCAGGCACTTTAGGTGGGAAGCCTTACCAATAAAGATCCCCTGAACTGTGCATTTATGAGCCTCCCAAGTGGATGAGTGTCCCACCTCCGAGCTCCCATTCTCCAGAAAGTAGTGTTTCAGGTGATCGATCCCCTGGACCACTTCTTCATCCGACAGTAAATATTAATTTAGACACCAAGACGTGGTAGTTAGAGGAAAGAGGTGTGCACGGAAATGCAAGGTAACCGGGGAGTGATCCGAAATCTCTGCAGTACCAATGAAGCATCCTTCCAGTGAACCTGGGGGGGATCGAGGTCCCCTGCATCGCTGCGGGGGATCTGGATCTTAGTCTCATAGTCAGACCTAGTGCTGTGGAAAAAACCCTTGTCTTATAATCGAGCAAATACGGTAGTATAAACCAGCGGGAACGCAGAATCACGGAATAGCGCAGCCTGAGATCCCCGAAAGTAGCAAAACTACTGACGAGCAGCTTGACGTAGATTTTTTAGACACCCAAGCCCTCTTCTCTGGGACATTAAGACCCCGGACATTAATGCAAGAAGAGGGGTTTCAGTGGAAAACCCGCCTGATATGACAGATGAGCAGTCAGAAAAAATATTATTATTACACAAAATAAAAGGTATAATCCACACTACTCCACACCCAATGCCCACATTTTATGAAGAAAAGATAATGGTGACCATCTACGTAACAATGCAATTGTAACCCCAAAAACAACCCATCCCCCCTCTGCACAAAAAAGAGATTGCGATCTATCCACAACAACAAAACAGAATCCATAATTCCGCCCTCCCCCCGCGTGACCAGACCCAAATGCAACTAACAAACTGTAAATCCATCAATACACGAGCCCAAACACCTCCAGGGACTAACTAAGCAAAACAACCCCCCCAATGAAAAGCAAATGGTATAACATAACCTAAGTAGGAGTCAGCAATGTAAGGCATGTGCGGTATTACGACCCACAGGAATAATACAAGGTTTCAAACATGGAATTTTGACAGATCACTTTACTGGGCCCATGTCTCATTTAAGACTCAAATATCAGTTTAACCCCTTAAAAACGATATATTCCCAATTTAAAGACAAATGGTAAAGAAAACAAAAATTACTGAACAGGGTGCCGGCTGGAGGGGGAAAGGGAAAAGGAAGGGGGGGATCCCGCAACTTTGTCAATTTATGGCCCAGGGCCTATTTGGGAGGAATAATCTGCCTAATCTACAGAATAGTTTTGGGGAGTTAAGGAATGACCAGCTGAAATCTCTTTCCAATTTAATTTGTATTGTGATCTGATTTTTAACTTGTTCCCAGGGTAGAGTAGCCCAGTTTTTCCAATTTCGGCCAGTATTACCTTAAAAGCCACAAAACAGTGAGTGACTAAATACAGTCCTACCTACCCGAGTAGGGGCCAGTCCATATGCAATAGAACCACCTCCGGAGTTCTATTTAACATGGCGCCGGAGAGGTTTTCAATAAATTCAAACATCTTATTAATAGAGTCTATAAGTGCATCCTCACCAGAAGTGTAAGTAGGTACCTTTCTCTTTACCACACCTCCAACAGAGGGGTGAGATGGACGGGTACATCTCTGCCAGTCTAGAAGGCACTAAATACCATCTGTTAATCAATTTAAAATGGTTTTCTGTGAGATTAAGACAGTGGACCTGTTTTAAGAGTTTTAGCCCAAGCCCTACGCCATTCCTCAAGCTCTATCCGTCCTCCAAAATCTTTCAACCAGGCTTTTAATTGATGATGTGCGATTGGAATACTGTATCGCACACTAAATCTGTTGGATCTGTTGCATTATTGTATTGTTAACTAGCAAATCAGTCATAGTTCTTATTCCAAAAGTCTTCCAAATGACACTTTCCAGGTCCTTAACCCTCAAAGCTGTTAGGGACCAGGAACCAGACAGACACAAAACATAAAATGCAAACACCTTTATTGTAACGACAATAGTGAACAAAGCCAAATCGTGATCCAAAAGCATATACCAAAAGACAAGACGGGGTTAGGAACCAAGACGACTACTCAGACTAGCCTGGGTCAGGAATACGGAGATCAGCAAAGTCAGGAACAAGCCAGGAATCAGGAGCCGGGAGGGACGTCAGAGAAAGCCAGGTCATACACAGGAATTCAGGAACACAGAGCTAGCACTTGCAGACATAAACACAAGGGCAAGGAGGAAGTGACGTTTAGCTGCTTAAACAGCCAAAAGGGGCTGGCTGTGGGCTGGGCAATGGGCTGAGTCACAGGAGTGACAGGAGTGTAGCCATGGCAACCCAGCCAGGCTGTATAGCCTCCAGAAATGCAGCAGAAACGCAGCTAGACCATAACAAAAGCTTTGGCTTCTATACTATACCAACTCTCAGATTGGGCTGAATCTACTTAAGCTCTGTACACATGTGCAATTAAATGATGTGTCATGATTGTGTCATACACAAGGGGTTAATGCTGCATCAATGCTCTTAATGAAACGATCAGGCAACAGGGGAGGGTTGGGACCAGTCTCTACACTCACCTGGAAACCGAAGAAACTTTAATCCCTGTCCCTGAAGCTGCCTTTGGCAGCTGAAACACAATCGCCAGTAAACCTGCGATTGTGGGGAGGAACAGCTATAATTGCCCCTGTAGGTGTGATCAAAGGGCTTGTGGGGGCTCTTTTTTTGCTGTAGCAGTGCCCCATACAAAATAAGTATTAACCCCTAAAATGCAGCGATTGGGCATTGAAGGGGTTAATGCTGCACTGGTGCTCACGGAGGGATCAGGCTGCAGGGGAACTTGTGTTTGGAACAAACAACCTCCCTTCCTTGAAGCTGCCGGTGATCACATGTTCAACCTGTAGAATCGCTCCTGTAGGAGCAATCAAAGTCTCGGGAGGGCGCTTGGGGTGGCTATGCTGGTCTGCCCAGACTCCTGCAGCAGTGCCCCCGTGATCACCTTTATTGGGGCGACATGGGGGCATTTTTTTACATGACGTACTAGGTATGTCAAAGATCCAGTGAGCCCACTTGGGCCTGACGTACTTGGTACATCCCTGGACATGATGGGGTTAATTATGTGGTATTTATATACTAAACAAATACAGCAATGTCTTAATTTATGGTAAAGGTCCATAAAGGTGACGTACATTTGCATCTATTTCTTTACCGTAGTAACAGTTATGGCAAGCAAAGACATTAGGATCTTTTATTTTAATAAAATATATTTTATTTATCTGAAAATGTTTATTAAAAATTATCTTTCACCCAAATAGGTGACATGCTGTATTTATATAAGATAAAAAAAAACATTTTTAATATTTGTTATTCACAAAGGTGGTAGTGGTTGCTCTAAATGAAGCTACTGTTATACCTATAGGCCCACTAAAATACTGAGTTTCAAGTTATTGAGTTTTAAGTGTTTCTTGGTGAGCCACTCCAAACCAGGACTAAATGGGCTTGATCTCTCCACCTCAATCAGATACCCTCAAATCCAGGCTATCTGTGCACCAAATTGCTCTGCCTTACAGGACCCCAAGCAATCATCCTACATAGAGTTATCTGATGGGTGGAAAGTTCAATACAAATAAACTCAGAAAACACTTATAATAACATAACAAATACCCTGTAAAACTCCCACCAAAACAATAGGAACTTCTGTACTGCAACTCTTTGTCTATGGCACATGTGTTAGGATTATTTATCATTTTACTTATATTAAAACTGCTGTCAAACCATACTACCGTATTTCATTTCTCCCATGTAAGTATTTTGCAGACTGCAAGTTATTGTAATAATGTGCAGTAAGTAAGTTCTGTTACCATGTTTCAATCCTTTTAAGACAGAAATATATTTGGTCTGTTAGCTATATTGTCGATATCATAAAATATGTATCATCAAGATGGTTGCATCCAGAAGACGGTAAGTATTCAGAAGATGGTTGACTGGGCAGGAATTGGTATCCAGTTTATATTTGGTAGTCATAAATACACCTTGTAACAAACGGATGTGGTCAGTTTTATCTTGGCTTAATCACTGAGGTAATCTAAAGTCAGATGCAGTTACTTGATTATTCCGGATTACTGAGGTAAACATCAGGTGCCTTGAATTCTTTGTGGTGAAGTTAATCAATTTATGTGAAAGTGGATTAACATCAAGCTCTAGGTTGGAGTTTTTACAACTGAAGAACAGGAGCAAAGGCCCCAGCAGGGATACTGAAGCATGGACACAGGCACACTGAGAGCTAATTACAGAGGATGTGTTCTCAGGCATATCTGGTCCATGATTTTACAGATGGTTTGTCCTGTTGGAGGAGGACAAACAAAATGAGATTGTATGTAACCCCTTCTTTACAGATCCTAGAGCTTTTTCACATTTTTTAGCTTATATTTGCTTAACCCCTTTTCATTTTGCATGCATCCACACCAATTATATTTCCAGGGCTTTCTTTTCATAGCACTAGATGTAGTCTTTAACATATTATGTTGAAAAAATATGATTTTGATGTAATAATTGTCACTAAACTAGTTAAGTTGAGCAAATCTTGTTGCACAAGTTATATGCAAGTACAGATATATTCACCATAAACATATTAAATAAATATTTTTCACCTCTGGTACACCCTCTTCAGTCTGCCTGAAGGTAATGTAAGCTGTAATCCACAAAAACTAATTTGTCAATTTTTTTGTTAAAAAGTAAATTTATAAAATATAACATGTTGTAGGGACTTTTATTATTTCAATAAAATAAATTGCATTTTGTTCATTTTGACTACAAAAAAAGTTTTTTTCCTATAAAGTTTAAAGATTGAACTTCATCACTGTATTGAAAGCTACATAGATCCAGAATAAATAGGTCTGAAGTGGCCATTATAAAATAAAAGTCCCCATATGTGAGAACAACCAGGGTCACAATATCCTAAACGCAAAACTCCACTTAGCATTTACCGTGAACACTCCGGAACTTTGTTATTTTGCTAGACCTTTCTTTCTAAAAATGATCGCATTATTACTATGAAGAGCATAATACACTATATGACCAAAAGTATGTGGACACCATTCCTGACAATTGTGTTTAGGTGTTTCAGCCACACCCATCGGTAATAGGTGTATACAATCAAGCACATAGGTATGCCATCTCCATAGAGATACATTGGCCGTAGAATGGGTTGTAGAGGAGAGCTTGGTAACTTTAAACATGGCACTGCCATGGGATATCAACTTTGCCACAGGTTAGTTGATGGAATTTCAGCCCTGCCAGATCTGCTTCGGTCCATGGTAAGTGCTTTTATTGTGAAATTTAAGCACCTAGAAGTAACAACAGCTGTAAGCAACATCAGCACAAGCACTTTGTGTCGGAAGCTTCATGGGTTTCGATGGCCAAGCAGCTGCACACAAGCCAAAGATCATTATGTGCAATTCAAGTGCACATTTTCACTGGACTCTGGAGCTGTGGAAACATGATCTCTGGAGTGGTGGATAATCTGGAAATCTGATGGACAAATCTGAGTTTGGCAGATGTCAGGAGAACGTCAGGTACCGAAGTGCATACTACTGTAAAGTTTGGTGGAGGAGATATAACGGTCTGGGGCTGTTTTCAGGATTTGGGCTAGGCCTATTATTTGTGTTACCCATAAAATAACTACTGATGTAAGACTTACTGGTGTGTGTACTTGGTTAAGTCTTCTCTGCTACCTTTTTTGTGAAGGGGTACTACAACTGCCAATTTACAACATTAATTCTGTCAGTAACAACTGGTTAAATGAGGCGTTTTTGCCAGAACACTCTGAAGTTCTTTTAATACATTTTCATGTCTTCCATCGGGTCGCATTGGATTTGTCTGCTTAATTTTTAATAGTTTTAATAATTTAGCTATGGTAAAAGCTCACTCATTTAAATTAAATACGCAAACAAGGAGTTAGATTTTAATATATTAGAAAGCTTAAACCTTTACAAACAAACTTTGGGTTTCAGACATTAGTGATGAACAAAAAATCTTGGGATCTGTCAACACAATACAGACAACAGAACACAATATTGCCAACAAATGAATGTATAATTTACCTTCACTAGTAATTACACAGGCTGAGGTCACTTCTAGGTAACACAGGAATAAATGGCAATATTTTTTTACTTCTTGAATGCTTTGGACTAGGTTTTATTTCTTGAGAAAGACAAAATGTTTCCTGTGATTATCAGCCAGGTATTATCAGACAAGTGTAGACAGCCTTCACAGTAATTATAAGTGATAACCATGAATGTTTTTGCTGGCCCAAAGATGTCAATGCTGAGCAAATATTTTACATATTTTATATATTTCTTCCTTTACCTTGTCTACCCATCTTATCCTAGATTTTAGGTGAACAGCAATCAGTTTCCTTTACTTTTTTAAAATTATGTCAGGGATATAAGATATATATATTATATTACCTTGAGTGCCTGATGAATTTTGATAATCCTTTAAACCTGAGCTAGTGTTTGCATGTTTTATGCTGCTCTAAGCTAACAATCAGGGCTATCACCCTGGGCACGCCCAGTTGATCTGCTTTCTCCCTTGAGTGAGCAGGAAGCACCCAGCTGCTGGGTGCATGGAAAGCACCCAGCAGGGTCATGTAATTTGCATTATTTGATCCCACAATAGTAGAAACACTGGTGTGAGGTTAGCCCTCGCGGGCCCATAACACCAGCCAAACTACCCCGTCCCCTGGACATGCCCCTAAGCTGGAGCTGCGGTCCAACACCATCTGAGTGCCGGAATATGACATAATTTTCATGGGCACACACACATAGCGTGTGAAGAGGGAGCAGCAGAGACCTTAATATGAAGTTATTCCCTCCTATAACAGCTTCAACTCTTCCGGAAAGGCTTTCCACAAGATTTTGGAGTGTTGCTGTGGGATTTGTTTGCCAATTCATCCAGTAGAGCAGTGCTCCTCGAGCCTCTCCCCAAGGCACACCTAACAGTCCAGTTACTAAACTGCTGATCTACTGATATTTTCACGCACAACCATCTCTAGGGTTTAAAGAGAATGGTCCGAAAACAGAAAATATCCATTGAACGGCAGTTGTGTGGACGAAAATTCCTTGTTGATGTCAGAGGAGAATGGACAGACTGGTTTGATATGACAGAAAGGCAACAATAACTGAAATAACCACTCATTACAACCAAGGTATGCAGAATAACATCTATGAATGCACAACACGTCAAACCTTGAAGCAGATGGGCTACAGCATCAAAAGACCACACCGGGTGCCACTCCTGGAAGAACGTTGCCTGGTCTAATGTGTCTTGATTCCAGCTGTGACATTCACATAGCAGGGTCAGACTTTGGCATAAACAACATGAAGGCATGGATCCATCCTGCCTTGTATCAATGGTTCAGGCTTGTTGTGGTGTAATGGTGTGGAGAGCATTTTTTGGCACACTTTGGGCCCCTTACTTCCTTGAGCATTGTTTAAACACGACAGCCTACCTAAGTATTGACCATGTCACTAAGTAGTGACCATGTCCATCCATTTATGACCACAGTGTACCCATCTTCTGATGGCTACTTCCAGCAGGATAATGCACCATGTCACAAAGCTCACATCATCTCAAATTGGTTTCTTAAACATGACAATGAGTTCACTGTACTCCAGTGGCCTTCAGAGTCACCAGGTCTCAATCCAATAGAACACCTTTGGGATGTCGTGGAACGGGAGATTCGCATCATGGATGTGCAGCCAACAAATCTACAGCAACTGCGTGACTCCATCATGTCCATATGGACCAAAATCTCTGAGCAAGGTTTCCAGCACCTTATTGAAAATATGATACAGAGAATGAAGGCAGTTCTGAAGGCAAAAGAGGGTCCAACCCGGTACTAGTAATGTGTACCTAATAAAGCAGCCAGTGAGTGTATATACTGTATAGTGTTAGTAGGTGTGTTTTAGTGTATGTTGTTGGATAGTGTGTGCATGTAAATAAAAGTCTGGTGTTAGTGCGTATGGTGTGTGCTATATGGCACATGTGTATATCTGCATGTAGTGTTAGAGTGTGCGTGTACTGGTGCATGGGATTATGGTGTTAGTATGTGTGTTGCTACTGTAAGGTGTTCATTTTTGTGAACATATATCAGCATGTGTGTGTCTATTATAGTATGTCAGTGTGTGAGTGTATGGTGTTAGCATGAGTGTATGTGTGCTAGTATTTGGTATTTGCTTGTGTGTGTGTGTGTCAGCATTTGATGCTATCAGGAGTTTATGTCAATGTATGGTGTTGAAGTGTCAGGGGTGGGTATAGGGTTAATGGCACCTGTGAAGGATTAAAATACTCTGAACTTATATGTACAAATCTGAATGAAGCAGTCCAGAGTAATGTATTTTTCAAAAATAGATATTTGTAAAAACTGTTGCACTTGAGCATTTATAAGACCATTAGTTACTAAGACACATATTTCTGATATGTGAGGTTATGTTAGGTCCAAAAACCTGTTTTCTCTTATCTCTGTTTACTGGATTCAAGCTGTTTTAAAATATTGCCAAGAGCCTAGAATGCAGCTCACATCTTCTATAACACAATAACGAAAAGCATGGGGGTCAATAAGACATGCTAAATTAGGTTGGAAGTGAAGTTAGTTTTCAATGTAAGGATCTCTGTGGATTTTTCTTTTACTAGGGGTAAAAAGTTCTGTACCCCCTGTGTATCCACCTTAGCTCAAATGTACCTATACTAAATCATGGGAAATGTAGGAATGGAAAAAATCTGACAGCCAGCTTTATATAACAAAAAAGAAACAAAAACAATGCACTTCCTGAAATCAGTAATATGCAGACAGTCATGCTCTTTACTGAGAAGGCCAATTGTAAAAACCTTCTTGATTATTACATCTAGGTGACCATGTGAGGATTTTCTCTTCTAACTAAGAAACTTAGAAACCCACAATAAATCAACTCATATTGTCTGCCCATTTTCCTGATATAAAGAGTTCAACTCTAATTGGTCCTTGGTCCATATGCATGTTGAAATTCCATTACTGTATTAGCCTGTCTTCAGGCTAATCCATTTATCTTTTCCCATCTCAGTAATGTAACACTTTCTTACATAACATCTAAAAATCATGTGCACTACCAATCCATGCACAGTAGCATGTCTGGGAGAGGAATTCAGGGAAGCGTACAACATTCCTTCCCATTACTCCCAACCATTATCATAATCAAGCCATCTTAACAATCAACAGCTTCAACAATCTTCTACTGTCTCACTTCCCCCTCAACCACTGACTAGATTGTAAGCTCGCAAGAGCAGGGTCCTCTTCTCCTTTGCACCAATTGTTGTATGCATCTATAAATTGTTCTACTGACTGTAACAGCGATGCGGAATCTGACAGCGCTTTATAAATAAATGTAATGTAATGTCAGTTAGAGACAAATTTACCTCAGCTATCCCATGTGACCTAAAGGTAGGACTAACTGTCTTTAAAGAAGTAAAGAATTAATATAATTAATTCTTAATGGATCAATTTGAAAATAAACACTAACAAGTAATGAATATATGTACTTATAGCTAGATATGCATGAAATAGTATATTGTGCAAGTATACCTAATGGAATTGCATCCTTTTTTGTTTCCTTTTGATTGTGTTGAATGTGCAGACTATTGTACACTTGTGTCGGTTTACCAGATGTAAAGAAATATACACATTTTCTGTTTTTGAAAAAAGGCTTTCCCTTAAAAAGATTTATTCAACAAGGAGCCATGACAAATTCTCAATATTAGATACAACGTTTGATTCCTGTATTATTGTGAAGGTAGTATAGAGTAGAAATAAAAAATCATATAATTTGAATCATATAATATTATGTGAATAGTTCCCTTGACTCACAGTATCAGCAACTCATATTCAACCATGTATTATTCAGCAATCATAGCCTAAGAATTAAAGCACTCTATATGTGGGGGGATCTTGCCTCTCCTTAGATGACTTCAGATAGCATAACCTTATAGCAGTTTAAAACAGTAATTATTATATAGGAAATAAGGAACTATAATCACTTAATAAAACAATTCATTATTAAAGACTTATGAGCTTATAAGTTATACATTATTTCATTAATCTTTGATACTGAAAGGATTCATGATCATTACCATAGATTCAAACAACGTTAAAAGGCCTTTATGTTGACTTATTAGTGTATGAGTTAAAATGCAACACATTTTACACATTTCATGTTACCGTTAAGTTTAACAACTGAAGATTTTATTATATTTTTGTTACATTATTTTGGTCTTACCAGTCTAAAATAACATAGCAGCTCCTTATAACTACATAAATTGCTCTGATCCTTACCCGTAGGCTTGTTATTGTCTGGTGAGAGGCTGCACTTTGTGTATGAGATGTCCTTGTGAGAAGCAAGAAAAAGAACTACTTCACCTTTCTCATTCTTTATTGGAACAATATCAAGAAGACACCAGAATGAACCACCTGAAAGGGAGAAAAAAAAGTTAGTGAAAGTTCTGTACCATTTGTCAAGCGTAGGCTACATGATACATCGGTAGAGTGGCCTTTGCCACTTATGGCCACCCGTAGTACTTGAGTTGGATCAGACTTTTTAGCATATATATGGAATAGGAATACTAACACCTACATGTAAAATTAGGTTCTGGTGTAACATTGATTCAGAGGGCATTGACTAAGATGTCAATGGATCCAACTGCCCCAATTTAATCTTGATTTGTGGAAATACATTCACAGCTTTGACTGGTAAAATAATCCACAGGGCCTCACTATTTTGTTGCTGCATTAATATGAGCTATAGGATTCTTCAAATGTTATGAATAAACAGATCCTTTAATTTATAAACCAGTAGCTTTAGTACAATCTACACTGAATAATACAGACATTAAATTAGCTTTATGACCACTCAGACTAGATTAATAAATGTTGTATAAATATACCGCCTAACACAGGCTACCAATTGATTTTTATGTTAATACAGTATATATGTCTATGTATAATAGCCTTGAGTTGTCACCATGGAAATGTCTTGTCATTTTAGGTGGGGCTCAAAGTAAGCTCCAAACATAGTGCACACACACACAGTGGATAAATTAGAGATGAAAGAAAAAAGAGAGTTGAGATCAAGGGAGAGAGTGAGAGCTACAGAGAGAGACAGATAGGGGAAAGAGAAGGGGAATGAGAGAAGAGGGAGAAGAAGGAGAAGAAAGAAACAGGGAAAAAAGAGAATTAGAAAAGAGGGAATCAGGGATAGGAAGATGGTAGGGGTAGAGATTAATACAGAGGGAGACACAGAGAAGAAGGGGAGAGCTAAAGGAATAGCTAAACAATGAGGGAGACAGGAGAAGATGGGAAGATAGAATGAAAAAAAGAGGGAGAGAGCAAGAAAGAGGGGGAGGGATACAGAGTAAGTGCAGGATAGAAATAATGAAGGGAGAGAGGAGGAGTGGGAGAGTGTGAGAAAAAGAAGCAGGGTAATGAGAGAGGATAAAATCTATGAAGAAAGATGAAGAAGGGTAGAGAAAGTAAGGAGAGCTAAAGGAGACAAAGAAGGGAGAAAGGGAGAAAGAGGGAGATTAGGGGAGAAAGAAACTGGAGGGCAAGTGTGTCCAAATCAGGAACCTGTATTGGGTATGTGACAAGAGCTGGAGAGGGGCATGCACACCCGTCCGCCTTAGCTGAATAGTCATCTCAGTATGCTAGCGTTGTGAGGTGGCCACATGTAGGCTACAACTCTTACACTTGCTCATGATCCATACTGCCCACAAAAGTGGGTCGGTGGAACAGCTAACCAGTACAGTAGGATAGTGCCAGAATGTTGTCCTTCAAAAAAAAGAAAAATGATTAAAATGGAGTTATTCTTTTCCTCTCTCTCTCTCTCTCTCTCTCTCTCTCTCTCCCCAGTGTCAGGATGTGTACCTTGGACTTTAATCTACTTAGTGGATGTGGGCATAACACAAGATAATAAAGGAAAATGAAGAGCTGGGCTTTTGTTTAAGTCCCAGTTTCTCATTCAAGTGTTTCAGGTGCTGAGTATGGCACGTGTATGTTATATATATAAAAGGTGATTCTGGTGCAAAGGAAATATGATTTACCATCCTATAAACCAATCGAATGTTCACGCTGGTTGGACCATAACATTGGATTCTAATGTGATTAATAAACATTGAACAGAATTACTTCTTACACATGACCCTCATAAAGTATATAACCCTGAGTGTGTTTATATATACCAACTTTTTATAAAAGTGTGAGGATATGGGGAATAATACCCATGTTACTGGTATTAACTGTTAACTGAGAACTGTGAAAAAATATTACTGGGAAAGAAATATCCAGATATTCAAATTCAACATCAACTGGAAAAATGTTGTGGAGAAATCGTAATACCTGATGTTAGCTGTAAGAGGCTTGTGGCCAATGCATGTAGTTAGCAAAAAGCAACCAGTGGAGTGCTTATTCTGAGATCTATTAGATGTGGTTATTAGAACTCTTTCATCCTGGAAAATATTTAGATACTATGAGCCATTTTTCCTGTATAAATCCCCTGAATGTTAAGCACAATATAGTTAACACTAATTCAAGCATATGTACGCTGTTAGCTCTATTTAAATTCTGTTTAAGAAACTACTGCTCATTCCTTCACATTTCCAATCCTTAATTAAAAAATGATCCCACTTCAATCAATCAGCACCAGGGGATGGATTATCTCTTGCAATTTTGCATGTTACTGCAAATGTTAAGCAAATGGAATGCTAATTTACTTCATCTGAGAATCAAGCTGATGTAAATGTGGATTTTTGGATCTCCCGGATGCCTGAATCTAGATATTTACATTCTTCACAATTTTGTTGTCAGTTTTATTAAATAGATGCGGATTTGTTTACAGTTTTATGCTAATTAATTGTAAATTAATAAACACACTATGTATCAGGTATTCACAGAGTACCATTTGTCGGCACTTTTCCTTTTAAAGGAAATCAATATTGGAAATGTGCAGCTCAGATCGAGCCAATTAACCCAAAAAGTGGGCTATATGAAGCACTGTTACCGGTGTACATTATTTTAGTAATATGATTTTAAACTGTGAAATAAAAGTGTAAATCTACAACTATGAACGCACTTCATGTAGATCACCATTTCACTTGAGTGAGTGGTGGTTATTATGTGCTATATTTAACAGCTACTCTTTTAGCCATATTATGAAGATCATCTAGATTGTGCCAAGACAAACAGTACACATCCATTGGCTTTATGTGGAACTGCAAGTGATAAAAAAAAAAAAAAGAAAACGCTTCTGGTAGTGTCTCAAACATTTTAAACACAAGCAAGAAATACAGGAGTTATTCATTTTTTTGATTGCTGGAACTCTGAATTTGACACAGCCCAATTGAGCTAGGTACTTAAAATTAAAGGGACCCCTCTAGACATCACATGCACTCTAATGCAAATTATAGAGTGGTCCCTTTCTATTTTCACATAGTCCCCCTTAAAACACATGGAGGAATTCTGAAGAAGCCTTGCATATGGATGTGCTTCTTTCCTTGTCCCCCAGCTATTTGGTTAGCAGGATGGTTGTTCGACCATGTGATATACTTACTACCAGTCAAAAATGTACCACAGAGGAGTTCTGGGCAGTTATGAAGCTGCAGCTTCTCATGCAGGTTAGTACATTATTTCTTACTACCTACAGGTTTAGTGAATGAATATTAAAGTATTTATACATTACTTTAATATCCGTTATTTCGTCCAGAGGCTGCCTGGGACACAGGAGTGTCCCTTTAAACTTGCTAGTTACATTATTGAGATGTGAGAGTATGAATCAAGTACCCCATTTACCACCTAATAGCTTACAAAATACAGAAAACGAGGGACCTGTGACTGTATGTGTAAAATGAATTTATTTCTGTAGCTACTATATATTTTTCTAAATCTCAATAACAATGCTTTATGCATTCATTTTGTGTAAGTATTTTTAAACTATTATTTTCAATGTAAAATAAAGAACTTACAGGGCAGAATGTCTAATCTTAATGTGATAGTGAACAGCTTGATAAACGTATACTGTACTGTAATTGACTCTTTCTAAACTCTTTAATACAAACATGCTTTGGATTTTAATATGTATAGATAAACTCTGCATCTGCTACTGCCAAGATGCAGTACTCAGAAGTAATTGCCCAACACAGCCAGTGTTGTTGAAGCTTCTTTTTCGGCGACTGGTTAACATACATAAAAAAAACACTTTCTCTTTTTTCATCACTAAACAGTACACAGTATATATCAAAGATCACACAGCCAGGTTAGTCAATAACCATTTAGTAAAGAATAGTCAGACTAGTCGGAGAAGAACGGTAAATTAACTGAACAATAAACGTCCTGACAACTGAAGGATATGTGTATGGGTCAGTTTGTGAGGGCGCCTGTTCAATCAACAAATATTCCACAGCTGGTGCAGATTCACATTTACAAATTCATAGGGCAATGCTACTGTAGTTCATTTCTTAACTGTTTTTTTACAATTTTATCTTGATAAAACAAGTTACATGTTTAAAGGTAAATGAACAGATAATTATTCAGAAAACTTGGATTGTGTACATTTCAGCTTAAGAGACAACAGTACATTTAAACTTGAAGCTTTTGAATGCATAGTTTCTTGAATTATACGTATACACCCAAGACAGCATGACAGATATAAAAAAATATACTAACAATTATTGGATTTTACTAAAACATGACGTAAAGTCATGATTTTATGAAAGACACGGAGGGGAATATTGGGCACATATTGTGCAATTAACCATCTTTACTCCCAACAGCAAAGAAAAATTACCACGTTTGATAGAAAAAATGCGAATAGAAGTGTATGACATCACATAACCCCTCCCACACAACATACATCCCATATAAAAGGAGGCACACATCCCACAATCCTCCTCTTTCTAGGCCGCGACAAACACTTGACTTCCGAGACCGTAAAGGAAAACCATCAGAACGGAACCAGAACAGACTGCCAAACAAAGCAATAACTGGAAACTCCAGAGGGAGGAAGGGAGAAAAAAAACGCTGAACCTCATCCGCTGAGGCGTAATCGAAGGAGAGAATTATTAACCTGGAAAACAGGAGGGAGAAGGGGAACATGGAAATAATGAATCGACAAAGCCACAGACCAAGGAACACGTAGACCGCATACATAAACCATAGCACTGCAAGTAAGTACATAGAAAAAATCACAAACCTGAGAAAATGTGTGTCACCAACAACATATGAGCCAGGAGAAAACATAGAGAAAATAGGAAAATGAAAAACCAGCCATAGCCACAGACGTTGCAAGGCTCTGTAATGAAGAGGGGCTGGAAAGATCGCTTGAATGGATGCTGTCAACAGACCAATAATGCGAGCCATCTGACATAAAGAAATCACCCTCAAGCGGAGGACCTTGTGAATTTATTTCTTGATTGAGTGTATCTCGGATGTTGGTAGACTGAGGATACCTGCCGTAGAGTCTACAACAAATCCTAGGAATTCCATACACCATGTCGGGACAAGGTGAGATTTCTCCCTGTTGATGAGGAATCCGAGACGATGAATTAAATCCAATGTCCAGCACATGTGGAGGCATAAAACCTCCTCGTCCTGGGCCATCAGAAGCATGTTGTCCAGGTAGATGGTAAGACGGGCACCACGGGAACGCAGAAGTGCCACCACCGGTTTGAGAAGCTTGGTGAAACACCAAGGAGCTGACGAAAGCCCGAAAGGTAGGCAAGTGAAAGCCAAGATACGTTGCGCCATTGGAACTGAAGGAGGTTCCTGGACTCCTCCGCCACCGGTACCGTGAGGTAGGTGTCCTTGAAGTCTATCTTGACCATCCAGTCGTTCAACGATAGAAGATGCCCGAGTAGATGGATACCTTCCATCTTGAAGTGGCGGTATCTGACTTAGCAATTCAGGCACCAAGGTTGATAACTGGGCGGAGATCGCTTCCTTTTTTGTGGACCAGGAAGAGATTGCTGACGAAACCGGGGATGTCCGGGTGTATTTGCTCTATCGCTCTCTTTTCTGCAAGGAAAGCAATTTCGGTATCCACTAGGACGGTGTCCTGCTGCGAAAAACGGAATGGTTTGGAAAGGGAGGACATGTGAGGTAAACCTACCAATTCGATGATATAACCCTTCACTGTTTGGATAATCCAGACGTCGGAGGTTATCAACTGCCAGGCCTATAAAAAATGGGTAAGCCTTCCCCCTACAGGATATTGGGAAGAAGGGGGAAACTGAATGAGACTTACCGGTAGGTCAGTTACCCGCGATGCAAATGGCCCTTTGGACCTCTAAGGACCATAGGGTCGGGGGGGAGCCAGACTCCTCCTTATTGGAGCTAGAGTCAGAAGCCCACCAAGCTTCCTCTACAGATTCTGGGTCAGAATCAGATGAAGTTGAGGATTGTGCTCTAGCACACCTCCATTTTCTCGCCTGTTCTGCCGGGCGAGTAAGGGCTCTCTTGCGTTTGGATTGAACCTTCTTGCCCCCTGATGATTTCGGGACAGAGGCAATAGGATGATCTGGGGCAGGAGCAGGCATGGGCAGGGATTTGTGAATGGCTTGAGCTAAAGAGGCCGACAGCACAGAGATCATAGAATACATAGTAGAGGCAATTGCTAGAGGAACAGAATTATTCAGCTCCTTTAAAGGATCAATGGTAGGGAGATCAGCCCCTAATTCTCCTCTGATGGATGATTCTTAGTCTGATAGATCCATATTGGGAGACTTGTGCCCGGCCATTATTGGAAGGAAGAAAGTGTAAAATACATACATAGGGATATGCCCCTTTAATTGACAACCTAAAATTAGATTAGAGAAGCTCAACAGACTGGAGAAACCCCACGGCCGGAACAAATAAGGGGGAAAAAACCAAGGATATAATGTGAACAACAATTATATATATATATATATATATATCATATATATATATATATATATATATACATATATATATATGCTATATAAACTGTTGCAATATTACACTATTAGTTATCTGAAAACAATTTGGAATCCACGTAATTATCATACCTGGGAACTTTTCGGCTACGGCTACCCGGAGCCTTCCCTTGCGGGACCTGGCCAGGACTGACGTCGGTGGGAGCTTCTGCTGACGTTGGTGGCATTTCCACTGAGGTCGGGGGAGTTCCCGCTGACGGCAGCGGGAACACCCCCATTTAAAGGAAAAAATGGGTGGGGCATGTCAAGACCCTACTCTCGAGACCCGAGGATTCGGGTGTTGACCCGGAGAACCGGAGGATCAGCGATATGGTATGAAAATTATCACAACTGGCTATCTGAATAATTGAGGGCTTACCACAGGTTTCTTTGTTTATCAGGTAGTTAACTATGAAACACAAAGCCATATACCGTATTTGTTCGATTATAAGACGACACTGATTATAAGACGAACCCCAAAATCTGAATATTAATGTTGGAAAAAAAAGAAAAAGCCTGAATATAAGACTACACTATAGGAAAAAAGTTTTACTAGTACATATTAATGTAAACTATCTTTTCATATTTAATAAAACCTGTGATTGAGAAAATATTTTTTTTTGTTTTTATCTTTTTT
>VKOC01024781.1:0-19471 GCA_009364415.1 Spea multiplicata | reverse complement strand
CTAGTAAATTGTACAATGCCACTTGGTGTGCTTGATTTTACCTGTTTAAATGGAAATAGCTAGAGTTTTATCTGATCCGGCATTATATTATATGCAATCCCAACTTTTTGTCAACAGTGCTTCTTGTGTTTGACACTTTGTTTACCTAGAAAGCAGTTTACAGTAGGCTTGACAAACAATGCAACAATTCATGCAACAAAGCATTGATTTTAGATACTGCAATCTATGTAAATTAATCTTTTGTGGATGTGTAAAATAGTAAAAAAAGGCACTCTAAATCATAAATATGACCATGACTGTGCATAGATTTATTGACTTAAATGCAAACGATTTTGAGCACAAAGTATAGTGTTTGGTTTACATGAAATTATATATTTTCCTTGACATTACCCATGACTGTATTACAGAGATTTTTTATCATACAGGGTGGTTCAGACAAGCTCCTTGACTTGATAAATTTTGGTATTCCCCATTCTCAAACCATTGTTTCAAAGTTCCAATGTTGCCACAGGAGGGGAAGCCTGAGACTTAATCACATTAAAGGGCTCACACCATTGTATAAACAAAGTTAAGTCAATCTCCTGTTATGGTAAACAGTCACGTTACAAACATGCAAACATTTCTAGTTAGGTTTCTCAAGTATCCCATATTTGATGAAGTTGTGGTGACGTCACATATTTTTGAGTTCCTGTTAAGTAAATATTGTATAAATCTTTAGTCCATGTATGCGTGAGGTTCTTCAATGGACCACACATGGCTGATTAATTTATCAATACCGTGACGCAAACAGTGCAGTCAGTCTTGCATCTGTGAGACACCATTGGGTATATGACAATGGACAAAGGACAACTTATTCAAGTGTGGTTTCATAAGGGTTTTTATCTCTTTGTCCTAAAGTATTGTATTTAGCACTGACATTAGTTGTCCCTATGTAAGCCTGTATCTTGCAAGCAAGATTATGATTTACACCATCTAATTAATCCAATTTAAAATCCAGTTTATGGTTTGACTTGACAGATGAAGTCAAAGATACTGTACATTATTTGTTTATTTCTTAACCTATTGTTTTCAGGACAATGGCACTCTTTCCATAGATGCTCTGAATTACAATGCATTTCATTGTGTTGACTGAGAAAAAAAGAATTTCACAGAAACGTGTATCCACTTTATCAGCCAAATTCAATCAGTGCTGCCAGACCTCAGTTGTATTTTGCTACTTCCTCAGAAGTTACACATAATCAATAATTTAACTAAAATGTGTCACTCTATAATTCACAAGTGCATAACCATTACATTAATGGATTACACACACAAATATTTATATATAATTGCATACAGTATATCCATTGGACCCTCTTCACAGTTTAATATTGAGAATTTGAACATTAACATGTTCAGCTGCTAAGTTGGTCATTGGTATCAGCATAACATATCTGTTCTAGGGCATTGTTTTTCTTACTTTAAAGGAAGAATGTAGTGCCCCAGCAATGATAAATATTTTAGCTTCTACAGTTTAGTTCCTACCAACAAAGAACATGTATTGAAGTACTTTGACAGTACTTTATATGCATTATTGTATCTGGTAAAGAAGACAAAACACCTTGCTTACACTACATATGCTGTCTGCATTTTGAGCCAGTCTTGGCTGCCCAAAAAGCCTATCGCTGGAAGGAAGGCTCTTCCATTGATGTCATGCAGTCTTGTCACACTCCCTCAGAATTCTCGGATGAGGCTGCCATGCATATACTGCACACATACATCTTCTGAGGGGCAGAGATGGATGACAAATGCTTAGAGGAAAAAAAAATAATAAAAAACACAACATAAATTATACAGTAACAGTCGGGTATCATATGAATTAAAATGTATATGATGGCTGGAGTGTACCTTAAACTTTGAGGATATCATGGTCAGATGTCCTGATAAGCAATCTACCTACAGCAATTTAAATTTCAGGCTACTAGGCATCATATTTAAGATCAAGAGTTTAGAACCCACAAGGCTGGTCACAGTACCAGGTGATCTAGGCAGCTGCCTTGGGTACCTGAATCAAGGGTCGATGCTGCACCACTACTGCTCCCGGTTGCCCTGGTAACCAAGGCGACCAGCTAAGAGATGTTATTTGACCCTATAGAAGGTGTGTGGCAGCTTGCACAGAGGATGGCCATCCGGGAGGTGAAAGGGAGAAGGAAGAGGAGGACCGATGTCGTAGAGAAAGCTGTGATAGAGGGAGATCAGAAAAGGGTAAACTATGAAACTGTGAGAGTTTGACACCATTATACGGTATGAAAGCCAATCCCCAATAAGCTTCTGTTATAGGAAGAGTTTGGCTGGCGCATTATGTAGAGGCAGCTCAGGTCTTCTAGAAGGAGGAACCTGCCAGTGTTGGCCTTTCTTAATGAATAGTAAAATGGGGAAATTTAAACGTCAGGTCTCCTCCAAACGTTTATCCAATAGACCCATTTGTCTTAGGGCCGTAATGCAGTTAAACAAACTGTGACTCCTCCTGTCTTGCAGCAAGTGGTAATTGAGATAAAGACAAAAATAAAATTATTAATCAAGGAGAACACTAGCTGGGGAACCCATGGGCCCATCATTATATATACACAGAGAGACAAAAACCTTTAAACACAGGACTTCTAACACTGTATTTTAAGAATTTCTGTAAAGGCAGTGTAGATGCTCTGCAGTTTATAGAGCACAGCATGAATACTGTTCTTACAAAAGCAGTGTCTGAATTTTAGATACTTATGGCCAACTTTCTCACTTCTCTCTGAAATGTTCATGAAGTCTTGGCTAGGGCAGTTGGCTCGGAGGTGAGTGCTTTCTCTGTAAGCCCTCTATTTAGTGTCCTATTGGCAGAATTGGAATGTGTAGAGAAAGAGACGTTCAAGGTTTCTGAATGAATACTTATGGAACGGTTACCCTTAAATATGGTTTTAGGTATTAATAAAAGATATATAAGCGGAACCCTTCCAGCAATGTCGAGACTCGGATCAATGGATGGTGCTTGCCGTTTAGCCCTGCAGCCTGTCTCGCGCTGTGAAGCAGAGCTTTGAGGGTCTCCAGTACAGGAAGGGATGTAAAGCATATTCTGTTGTATTCTTATTTCAGCTGGTTTTGGTTAATAACTGATATGCATGATTTTGTGCATTTAATGAAAGTGTAATTTCTATATCCTCAAACAGTAATTGTGGGTGGCTTCTAGGTGTTGCATAACTACAGCTATATGCCTGTGTCCATAACAATGAAGTGGTCCAATTATATGACAATTAAAAGGCAGAAGGTATAGCTCTCAAAATAATGAAATGTCAATCCAATCTCTAAAACAACATTTAAAGAAGAAGTTTCCTAAATATGTCCCTTTACAAATTCTGACAATTATTAAAATGTTCATTATCGGGATTAGCTTTAGTGTTTTATTCCTTGCACTTCGGTGGACCATGACATCTTTAGAATGAGGGAGTGAGGAGAATGGCTGGTGAGTTCAAGCCAGAGGAAGTCATTTCTACACTTTGTCAAACTGGATTGGCGTAAAATGAAGTGCACTATAGTTGGACCTTTGATGTATGCCCTGTCCTGAGAAACCAAACATTTAAACCATGACTCTGTAAGTTAGTGTTGTGTACAGAGGTAAGAACTGCCAAGTGTGTGCAGAGGGGAGAAAGAAGGATAAACCTAGACAAAATGCTGTTTAACTGTGAGCCCCAGTGTTTGCAGCTCTTCTTGAGACTTCACATTACACACTCACAGCGTTCAGCTGACTGCTTTTGCTCTGACAACCGAAACATGTTATGGGAATCACAAATGCTCATGGGATACAAGTAGCTCTTAAGGTTAAATGATGGTGTAGCTCTTAAGGTTAAATGATGGTGCTAACTTTTTAATCCATTACTTTATTTTATACTTTATTTTAAAGATGGCGACACATTTTAAAATTATACTTAAGTTGCTTTAGTTGCAGCATCAGGTATGTAGACATGTACTCCAGTTACAGTCAAATTCTCTACAACACATGGGTTACTATTATTTATCAAATTATATAGGGTGATCATAATTTGCAGTGCTGTAGGATGAGGGCATCAGTACACCTGAGAAGCAACCTGTATATCCCTCTTATCCATGCAAAAAATTAGAAGGCAATTATATCCCCATAATACTAATTACGCAGTAATACTAATGTACAAAAAAACAGTTGAAAGCCTTGCTTGAGTACAAACTACTTATACCTCTTGACGTGTAGTGGTTGTTGTATTTAGCAGTCTTTGTGATGGACTAATTCTCATGGTCAGCTTGTTAAGAAAGATGAAAGTATGTCCATGTATTATAAACCCAAAGGCTCCTTGCATTGCACAACAAATCAAGATGTGGTTACACTGTTTTCCTGTTTTGTTTTTACGTTTTTAGTATGAAAAACCATTGTTTTCCTTATGTCGGATGTCTGAAGTTACCATGGTAACACTGCAGTCTGTGTTGTACTGTAGGGAGACATCTATTTCTTAATCTCAGGATGAGGGATCTCCAGGTAAAACCACTAAATAAATTTATTCTGCAGAACAAATTATTGTATATTTCTTTCCCTACTCTTTACTTTAGAACTAAGATAGTATATGAAGCATGTATTAGCTGGAAGAAATATTAAGTATGAATGATAAAATGACAAATACAGCAACATCAATATCATGCTGTGCAGTTTGTCTTGACTACAAAATGCATTTGGTCATTAACACAATGCTTGACCATAGATAAGGAAAGAACAGAGAATATAGACAAGGCATAGGCTTACCTTCTGACCATAGGACTTTCCAAAAAAATTAGAAAAAAAATAAGATACAAAGTGAAAAACACAAATACATATACATACGTATACATGGGCAAGGCTTGGATGAACTGTAGCATTACATAGAAACTTAAAATTTGATGGCAGATAAGAACCATTCAGATAGATGCTTTTTCCAACACTCTAATTCCATAAATAATAACTACCAAGTCTATCTCCTTTGTTGTCATTGACAGAACGGTGCCCCAATGCTATCTACTACTTTAGGATTTTTATGTCCCAAGTCCATTATTTTACATTTATCAACATAAAAATGCAGCTGCCTCACCCTTGACCATTCTTCTGAATTACTGCCCACCATTTGCCTTACACAACCGGGAATGTCTAAATGCCTGCAAAAAGATATACCTTTGCATTAAGACCTTTTGTATCATTGCTAATAAAAATATTAATAATGCATGGGTGCCAAAACTGCTCCCTGAGGTACCCCACCGGTAGCAAGGCCTTGCTCCAAATATACACCATTAACCTCAAACTTCTGTCTTCTATCACTCAACCATTGTCTCATCCATTCAATTATTTTTTGACATCCAAACACTGCAATTTAGTTATAAGTCGTTTATGAGGGACAGTGCTAAATGCATTACTGAAATACATTTGTATAACAAGACCTCCCTGCAGCAAACCAATGCTGTTTTTACAAACTGCATACACCTAGAGGCTTGTGGAAGTCTTGTTTGCTTTCTATTTTAACAGAGCTGCAAGGGCAATTCTGAGCCTTTGTGATCCAGACAAGTACCGATCATCTAAGTGCAAAACTTTGTGAAGTTGCAAGGAAGGAGTTGAAAAACACAAAGAAGGGAAAAGTAAAAATTGTCCACTTACATTCTTTATCTAAATTGTTTTGTTTTTTGGAATACTGTACTGGGTAATGCTACACAGTACACATCGTGCCACATGTAAGCACTGTTGTATTGTTGTGATAAGTGTGAGCAAGTAGCCCACATGGAATCCAAGATAGTGGATCTATGAGAGCAACTGACAATGCAGAGCGACATTGACAATATGGACAGAGCACTGAGCAAGCACTGGAGTGATGGGACAGAGAAGGTGTCTAGGGCACAAAGCTGGGTAAGTAGCTGGGGTAATAGGTTTAGGGAGGCTAGTTCTGGACTTTGCCTGTTTATGTGAGGCTGCTGGGAAGGGCAGTTTAGATCTGCCATTTCTAGACCGGGCTGATTCACCTAGCAGCTATGTGAGTCTCCTCTATAGTACTTACTTTGCAGTCGGCTACAGACTCTGTAGCAGGCATGGACTGTACCTCGATGATTAATGGGTTGGAAGTGATTTTAACCTAGAGTGTGTGGGTTGTGAAGATGGCATTCAAGGGTAGATAGAGGAATTTCAGGGCAGGGCTTAGCTTTGGGAAGTTGGGAAAGGAATGTTGGGATCAGGATAGATATAGAAAAATCTAAACAAGCAAATATAGAGCAGAATAACAAAGCACATTATTAGATGCGCCAAGGCACACACTGAGGAGGAAATTGCTGGGTTATTAGAGGGTGAGAAAAACCTTTTTTTAGATACATAAATAAGGAAGAAAACATGAACCAGGAATAATTAAACTAAAGACAAATAAAGGGAGTTACATAAACGAGGATAAAGATCTATCTGACTGCCTAAATAAATATTTCTGTTCTGTTTTTATAGAAGAAGATGAAGGTGAGGGACCTTTGTTAGCCAAGAGAAACATGGTGACATGTAAAACAGCTGTGTTTACAGAGGAAGAAGCAGAAGAAGTTCTGCTTGTACCCTCCAAAGTAAAAATAATGTCATCTTTTGTTTTTGTTTTTTTGTTTTTAAATAAAACATAATCAGATTTATTGTTGGTATGTAAGAAGTCTTGTTTAGCCACATATCAATTTTTATAAAGAATGTTGTATAATTTAATGGGCCAGTAGTAGTAGTCAAAATGTAAAAATACATCACTTTAGATGTGTAATTCAAGACAATGCTGACTGAAAAGAGTCAGTGTTTGAAACTGCATTCATTTTCTTTTGGGTATGGTAATAAATTACACTGTCATCACTAATTCCCCCAAAAGGTGTTCCTTTCAGACGAAACCAAAAAAAGGATGTACAGATCTTTCCAAGGGGCACTGTAAATGGGTAAATCAATACCGGAAGATCATCTTTATCGAGCCTAAGTGCAAAGTAATGTGCTTTGGTTACAGTAATGGAGAATAGATATCCAAGTACCAAAACCAAGAACTTCTGTTTTAATGAACCTTGGGGTTATTCCTTAATGTGTATGCAAACTGATAAATCATTGCACGAAAAGCTTGGTATTTATTGCTGTTTGACAAGGAATACAAATGAGGTTTTAATCAATCTAAGTCTGTAGTTCTTGTTTCACAAAAGCTCAGACACTATTACTCCATGGATCCAATCCAGGACACCGTGCCAATGATAATGTACACGAGCAACATGGGGATCCAATATCCTATCTACAAGTATTATGTGAACTTCAGGAGAATTCATAAAAAATGACAGCAGATAAGAACCATCTAGTCTGCCCAATTTTCCTGATATTGCATTTTCTATTTCTAAATATAAATTTGTGTTTTATAGATCCTTCTTATAGCAAAATGAAGTACATATTGTAAAAATTGCTAACCCATCAATAGATGATTGTTATAATGGCGTTACAGACAAAGCCCCCAATTTATAATGCTTGAGGCCCATGTGCAATAACTTGAGACATTATACATAGATCACAAAAAATATCTTACTACTTCCTACTTGGAACGGTTAGTGGATTTCAAAGCAGTATTCACGTAAACATGTAAACATGGTAAAAAACGGGAAAATGTGCACAAGATATCCAGGTTAGGTTTTTGGGGGCATTGGCAATGATGTGATTCCCTTCGTAGCGCATCCTTGGGCAGTCCTCACTTTCACACATCTCCAAAGATAGGGCAGGCAGAAACAAACCTTTAAAAGGATACCTCCACGTTGTGTAATTAAAGAGACATAACATAAAAAGTTACAAACAACACTTTATTGAGGCAAGTGGAGACAACACCTGTAATTCTCCAACTCTTTTACTGAGCCAAAACACAATAGTGAGACTGAGGAAAAATAGGGACATTTTGTAAAGGGGCTCAAATGGTGAAATCATCAACTGATGTACTGATGAAGTCCCATGGTGGCACTGTAGACATTATAGTAGGTACACTGTGTGCCCAATTATTAAGCAAGTTGTATTTTTGAGGAATATTTTTATTATTGAACAATACAGTGTTCTCCATCAATCCAAAATGCTTACAAACCTTTAACAAAGTAAAAGTAAGGTTTTGGCTTTCTTAAGAGAATATCTATGCATGTACAATTTCCAAAGTGGAGCTCTGTGCTGATCCAGCCTTGTCGTTCCAACTTATGTGTCTTGTTCCGTGTTGGTTGGGTTTCAAGCCATCCGTACCCTAGCCATTGCAGTTCTGGAATATGACAGCACTGGAGGATACTGGGTTCCTGGTAGCTTCATGTTTGATTCTTTTTAACTCTCTGGCAGTAAATTTGCATCTTTTATTCTCAACATGTTTCTTGCGACCCTGTTTGACTATTGAGTACTTGCAACAAAACGTTTCATGGTTCTGTGATCACACCCCAGTGTCAAGAGTGCTTCATCCCTCTGAAAGGCTTTTTACAATTTTTGACCTTTCAAAAATAGCTAATCTATTTTTCTGCCCATTTTGCCTGAGAAAATGGAGCTTAACACAGTGTAGTAATTGCAGGACTGACATCTCATCTTAACTCAAGAATCTTCAGCTCAAAACAGAGCTAAGAGCAGAGATCTGGACCTTCAGTGTTGCAGGACATAATCCCTGGTTAAAACATTGTTGACGGAAGTCAAGAACCTCGGCGAGTTAAGCAAGAAAAGGAGGGATTCATCTCATGGATTTTATTTATTGACTTCTTTTTTTAGGTTTTTAATTCTATGAAGTGTTGAAACACTGACATTTTAGTAAGGCAACAACAGTAGCCATTTTTTCCACAATGCAGAATACCAGGTGTGCCAGGTACACACTGGTTTAAATGTGCCAGGTACACGCTGGTGTAAATATGTCAGAAATTTCAGTAACTTCTTCATTTGCTTCCATGGGTGAACTAGCAAAGGGTGTGTAATAAACCTTGACATGCCTAGCATGTCTCCATGGTTGCTGCCAATTCAGTGACACAAGGTAAAAGTTAGATTTCCAGGGCTACCCGGTTTTGACTTGTACTGTTTCTTTTCACTGATTTTATGATAATCGCTTTTAGATTGGAAACACCGTCTAAAATGTTTTGGCTTCCATAAGAGCTCAATAGGTAAAAATTAGGTTAACACCTTATAGGGTTTCTTGACTTTTACCATCTATGAATTCCAAATTGATATAAAAGTATGGTGGGAGCCCCCCTTTAAGCCAATGCTACAGTCCAGATTTAACTGTTAACTTTATTAATAAGGGCAAAAGAATTTTCGTAAAGATTAATAAGATAATGAGGCAGCTTACTGAAAAAATGCACCGGGAAAACTATGAACAAAAGGTCATTTTTTTATTCTGTCTTGTACTACTAATAAACCATTTAGTTTAGTAATAAACCACAGCATATTTTAAGGGGGGTTATCACCATTTTTATTACTAGTATCAAGTATATAAAAAGATACATTTTTAATTATACTATGCTGTTTTCTTTTTAAAACAGTTGTACCTTTTGCATACTATAATACTTTCACACAGCTGCATATTAGTGATTTGTATTCTGAGTTCTGGCTCTGTTATTGTATTGTAATTTACAAACCAAACACCCGGATTTGTAGGCATGTCATCTTCATAGACAAACATTGGATTGAGTCGTACTTAAGTGCTCAGTGGCACTGTCATGTCAGCTCCTGAACCTTGCGCTCTGCTAGACCTTCCCTGGTCCACTGTAAGTGCTATTGTTGTAAAGTGGAAGTGTCTAGGAGTAGCAACAGCTCAGCCAGGAAGCGGTAGGCCATGCACACTCACAGACCATGGCTGCCATATGCTGTATCATGTAAAAATCACAAAACAACACAAAAGACAATGCTAACACACGCTCTGCATGCATACCAAGTTGCTGTTACTGCTAAAATAAAGAACATGGTGGATTTACACAAACATATAGAATGCATATTACTATTTTCTTCTGTATGGATTTATAAGTAACGGTGTTTCAGCAGCACTGGACAGTATATGCAGCCCCCAAAATTTATTTTGACATTGGTAAGTCTTCCTATTTTGGTATAGACATTACTACAATTCCAATCTGCCTCTGAAAGCAACACCGGCATACTCCGGCTGAAGCACCACTGAAAAAAGTGACCACAGGAAAAAAAAGACTATTGAGTCATTTGATACATATGAGTTTATTGAGGAAGAAGTTATACTTCAACTGTCTAAAGTAGGGTGACCAGATGTCCCCGGTTTCCCCCGGATTGAGGACACTGTCCCCGAATGCAGGACCGGGCTAACGTTCACTTCCGCAGGGGCCCTGCTCCTTACCTGTGTGTTTCTCCTACAAACTGAGCGAGCAGCATCTTTTGTCACACTCAGGGGAAGCAGAAACCCAGCAGAGTCACGTGACTTAAATGGAATAGTATTAAGCTAGAGGGGCAAATGTTTAAAAGTAATATCAAGAAATATTACTTGCATGGAATATTCTCCCAGTGGAGGTGGTAGAGATTAATACAGTGAAGGAGTTCATGGCATAGGCATAAGGCTGGGCTAGATAGCCAGGGACTAAGGAAAGTATTCAGAGGTTGGGCAGACTAGATGGGCAGAATGGTTCTTATCTGCCGTCACTTTAGTTTAGCGGATATCAAAAGAACGCTACATACCGGAATGCACAGTGCCGGTTGTAAATTTTAGTGGAGGAGGTATAATGGTCTAGGACTGTTTTTCGAGGTTTGGGTTAGGCCCTTTAGTTCCAGCCAAGGGCATTGTTGCTGTTATAGCATTCAAAGACAATTCTAGACAATTGTATGCTTAGTTGCACCAGTTTGGGGAAGGCTTTTTCTTGTTCCATCATAACCATACCTGGGAACTTCTGGGCTTCGGCTACGCGGAGCCTTCCCTTGCGGGACACAGCCAGGACTGTACACTGACATCAGCGGGTGGTCCTGTGATGTTGTTGGGCAGTCCCGTGACGCCGGTGGGCGGTCCCGCTGACGGCAGTGGGAAACACCCCCATTTAAAGGAAAAATGAGCGGGAAGTGTCAAGACCCTACTCTGGTGACCCAGAGAATTCGGGTCTTGACCTAGAGAACCGGAGAAGCAGTGCTCACCCGGCGATCTCTGGGTCAAACCTGGAGAGTTCCCAGGTATGATCATAACAATGCCGGTAGAAATTCAGCTCGGACCTTAAACCCATTGAATACCATTGGGATGAATTGAAATGCCGATTGTGAGCCGGGCCTTTTTTCAACATCATTGCCTGACCTCATGATGTTATTTTGGCTGCATGGGGAGCAATTCATAGAGACACACTTCAAAATCTTGTGGAGAGACTACCCATAAGAGTAGAGGCAGTTATAACCTCAAAGAGAGGGGAAGACAACTCCTTATTAATGCTCATTGTTTTAGAATGGGATGTCTAACAAGCTCATATAGGTGTGGTGGTATGTCCACATACTTCTGTCACGTATCTGAATGATATAACTTCATGTGTAAATTTGCATACAGTGGGTTAATGCACACAAAACAATAACTGTCATTAAATCACCATGTCCATAATGAAATCCTGCTTTATCAATGTGACAGTTTCAGTGACCCACATTAAGGATTGTTACAGCTCTCATGTGTAAGCCTAGATTATTTGCATGCTGCGCTATATATAAACATACAGTTTTTCAGAATGTCTAGCTGACATAATTGGAAACATTTTCATTCATGGAAAGTTGCAGAGCAGATAAATTGCTTTTAGAGAGCATTTATGGGATTCAATGGAATGAGAGAAGTTAATATATGATTTTTAAATTTCCCACCATCTTCTACAATATTTTTTTTTAAAAAGCATTAAGTATATAATATAATACATACATACTTAAAGGTTTACCCTAAACCCCAAAAATTGTTTACTCTACTTACCTAAATATTTTCAGTACTCACCTACCCACCATGGCACTCTTTAGGTCTATCATTGTGACCTGGAAGCCTGCTGGAGATTGGACACTGGCACTGAAACAGTTTCATCTCCATGTGCTGGAAAACGTAGCTGAATTTTTGCATGGCTGTTCTTAGTCACCTTCATGATCACATCCTGCATTCAGATGTCAGACTAAACTGGGCAGTACAATCATGTGCTTCCATCAGAAACACTTATAAGTAAAGCCATGTAAGTAAGCAGCTTGTGTTTGGGATGCCAGATATCATTTGTGGCATCTGTATTTATACAATTTTTTGCACACTCAGTTGTGTGTCACGCAATCAGTGCCAATGTCCAATCTCCAGCAGGCTTCCAGGTCACAATGATAGACCTAAAGAGTGCCATGGTGGGTAGGTGAGTACTGAAAATATTTAGGTAAGTAGAGTAAACAATTTTTGGGGTTTAGGGTAAACCTTTAAGTATGTATGTATTATATTATATACTTAATGCTTTTTAAAAAAAAATATTGTAGAAGATGGTGGGAAATTTAAAAATCATATATTAACTTCTCTCATTCCATTGAATCCCATAAATGCTCTCTAAAAGCAATTTATCTGCTCTGCAACTTTCCATGAATGAAAATGTTTCCAATTATGTCAGCTAGACATTCTGAAAAGCTGTATGTTTATATATAGCGCAGATGCAAATGAATTACTAGGCTTACACATGAGAGCTGAACAATCCTTAATGTGGGTCACTGAAACTGTCACATGAATAAAGCAGATTTCATTATGGACATGGTAAGAATAATTATAATGACAGTTAGTGTTTTGTGTGCATTGAACCCATGTATTGCCCATAATTTACACATGAAGTTATATCATTCAGATACGTGACAGAAGTATGTGGACATACCACCACACCTATATGAGCTTGTTAGACATCCCATTCTAAAACAATGAGCATTAATAAGGAGTTGTCTTCCCCTCTCTTTGAGGTTATAACTGCCTCTACTCTTATGGGTAGTCTCTCCACAAGATTTTGAAGTGTGTCTCTATGAATTGCTCCCCATGCAGCCAAAAGAACATCATGAAACTGTGGAGGCAGTGATTGCGTGCATGAGGGCAATAAATCCAAAGGCATAATACAAAAGTGAGAGGCAACAGGCATCATGAAATGGTAGCAGAGGTCAGGACCGGCGGCTAAGGTTCTAGGTCGAGGAAACAGGCTGGAGGTCAAGCACAAGTATAACAACATCAGCAACCAGGAACTTCAAGGAACGAGTACAGAGGAAGATAGCTTAATAACTAAGCAAGGAATGGAAGGAGGTGTGGCTATATATATATATATATATATAAGTATCAGGGTATTTGTATGTTGCTACAGTGTCTCCATAGTAACGCAAATTCCCTGTAAGGAGGTAGGATCCAGACCACACCCCAATAAGAGTGCACCCCTCAACTTCGATGTTGGCAAGTCCGCCCTTTTCAGGCATAGGAGACCATTGGGTAGGGACATGACAGTACACTTACTCAATAACTATCCTGCCAATGAGGAAAAAATATAGAGCCGTGGTTACTAAAACAATACTCCAGCTATTTTTTTACCGCTTAGCGACCTTTTACGGGCCAGGCATGTCACTCAAAACAGTTAGTTAATGACCAATGACGTGACTGGCACACCATGGCATTAAACAAGCTTAGAAAGTGATCAACAATCACTTTCTTCACTTAAACGATGTTGCTGTAATGACAGACTTGGTCACAAAAGTTCTATTCTCAAATTCTCCTCCCAATGGGCATTGAAAAATAAAATTTTGAGAAGCAGCTAACTTTTGTATTCTTTCGCTCTTAAAGTAGGCAAAAATGTTTAAATCCATTCTTCAAAGTGGTTGTTTAAGCTTTTGAATTTTTAATTTTTCAAGCATCACGTATTGTTTTCTTTCTTTTGAAAATAGTATTTGAATTGTTGTTATATGGTGTGTCAAGTGTCTTGGTGAGCTGTACTAGTTATACTTAAAATACTTAATGAAAATGTTTAAATATTTTAATATAATACTGATGAATATTGGTTAACAGTATAATAAGCATAACCATTCCATATATTTAGACACATAATAAATTCCAATAAACAAATCCATCAGTGTTGATATAATCCTGATCTTTTGATGATTTTTTTTCTTTTATGGTTCTGGAGTTTATTTTTTTGTTTTATATTACGCTTTATATAAGATTTTGTTTGATAATGTTTTCTTTGCTTAATCCTTTATGTATTAATTGATACAATTAAGCCCTATGTGTGTAATGTGGGCAAGGTTATATAAAAAGGAGAAGGCAGAGGTTATGAATTTGAAGAAGATTTATGCGAAATGTGGTGATGTCATTAGGGGAGGGGCCTAACAACTAGGAAGTCCCGTTTGCAGTGCCGATAGGACTGCATGGCGATTCTTTTGTGCAGACCATTATTACTTTTGTTATTAGCCCTATATGGAGATTGTCTTTTTGTTGTTTTTTTTACTATTTATTTAATTACTTTTAAAGTGAGAACCCCCCGCGCTGCCTATATTTATTTTCTATGTACACGCACCATGTGGACACCAGTTTCCTGTAAGCATAATCCAGAAGCCCCACCCGTAGTTCTGATTTTGCCCTTGAGGACACCCTTGACGAGCCTGCTTTTTTTTTTTTTACACAGAGTAAGAGTCTCTCATCTTTTGACCGCCTTTCTCATTGCATTTGGATATACTACCTTGTATATGGACTTTTATGTTGTTTTGTGGACTTTTATGTTATTTATTTTTTTGTTCCTTTTTGGTTTATGTGTGCAATCACTTTTGTGCATATAATCCCTTAATTAGTCAGTTTCTTCTTTCTCTGGGCAGGGTTGCTGGGTTGGCCATGCTCATTTCCCTTCCCACTCCCCACCCCCTTAAGGCCGTCTAGGGCTAGCCCTGCCTCTACATGTGGCAAGTTCCACGTCCCAGAAGTGGGAGAGCTCTGGGTAGCCTACTCTGGGATGTTCACAGGTATGCTTCTTATATACAAAATTGTAAATGTTGAATGGCTATAAAGTGCAATAAAATTACCACATTTAAAACAAGCAAACATTTACCTTTATCAGCCATAGCATTGTGACCACCTGCCTAATATTGTGAAGGTCCTCCTTTTGCAGCCAAAACGGCCCTGACCCATCAAGGCATGGACTCCACTAGGCCTCTGAAGGTGTGCTGTGGTATCTGGCACCAATACTTTAGCAGCAGATCCTTTAAATCCTGTAACTTACAAGGTGGGGCCTCAATGGATGCATCCTGGTGCCATGTGTTCTGCAGGTAAGCAATGCACACGCAATTGGCCATCCACGTGCTGTAAAGAAAACATGATTCATCAGACCAGGTTAACTTCCGTAGTCCGGTTCTTATGCTCATGTGCCCATTGTAGGTGCTTTCGGCAGTGGACAGGGGTCAGCATGGGCACCCTGACTGGTCTGCAGCTATGCAGCTCTGTATGCAACAAACTGATGCACTGTGTGTTCTCACACCATTCTATCAGAACCAGAATTAACTTTTTCAGCAATTTGAGCAACAGTAGCTTTGTTGGATTTGACCACATGGCTACCTCCCATGTGCATCAATGAGCCTTGGCTGCCCATGACCCTGTTGCTGGTTCGCCGCTTTTCCTTCCTTGGATCGCTTTTGATACAGATACTGCAAGTACCTGTGATGCAGGTACTGGCCACTGCAGACCAGGAAAACACAGCAAGAGCTGCAATTTTGCAGATGCTCTGACCCAGTCGTCTAGCCATCACAACTTGGCCCTTGTCAAAGTTGCTCTAACACATCAACTTTAAGGCATTCACATGCTGCCTAATAAATCCCACCCACTGACAGTTGCCATGATAACAAGATTATCAGTTATTCACTTTACCTGTCAGTGGTCATAATAGTATGGCTGATCAGCATATATAGGGTTAAATCTCTGATTGATATTGTTGAACAAATAGTGGGAAAGCATTGAATTGGAACCCAAATAGGAAGTGTCCCTACCAATCCACTACCGTTATCTGTACCACCAGCAGTCACCGGTATCTTGGAGTTTATCCAAGGTGTGAAATAGAATCACACAAAGGTGTGAAAATGAATGCATACGTTGCATAAACTGTAAATCCCTATGTGTTTACCATCTTATAGAATACTTTATCCTATCCTGCTACTGCCTTTTAAGTTCACAGTGTGCTTATTTTTTTAATCATGATTCCCTTTTTAAAAATCAGGCTACATCCTTCCTTTATGCACTGTACATATTGTCAAATAACTACACGTAGTAAATATTTAAATAAAACATTGCATCATACTTACTAATAACCATGTCTTTGTAGGCCTCGGAAAGTCTGTAATGGAGCCAGCGCAATTCTAGTTCAGGATATACATATTTCCTGTGTTTTTCACACAGTCAAATAACAAAAGTCAATAATAGCTTATTTATTGTTTAATGTCATCCAAGGAGAATCCTGAGTGTGTTACATATTCCCCTTACATAAGCAAAACATGTTTATACAAAGCAGTCCGTCAGCAGTTTCCTCATGGCAGTCTCGCACAACAGACAAAACTTGTTAGAGATTTAGTTACCACTAAAAACAAAAAAGTAACCTTCAATCCCACAATAACTTACATAATATTTGACAGGACTTTCAGTGACTCGGCAAATAATTATCATATGTCTGTTGGTGATAATAGTCAATAATATTGCAATAATATTCATTTACCGGATCCACTTCAAGTGTATCTGTCACTTTATAAATTTGTATTTTTGCAGACTTAGGTTGGCTTTGAAATATATATAATATTATATATATATATTATATATATATACACACACACACATACAATGACGTTGTGTCTACTGGACTAACACGGCTTAACCTATTTACAGAGCAAATTATTACTGTGTGGTCATTACATACTTAAAAGAGAACACATTTAGGGGATATCAAATCATGCTCTATAATTAATGACGCATAGCATCAGGCTCGGTTTTCTAATTCGCTCTTACGCCTAAATGAATTATTAGAAATAATCGTTTTAATTATAATTTAAAAAGACATGTTGTTTTAAGACTGCTGTTTTATGTAAAATAAATAAGAACCATTCAATATGGAAAATCTGCAGAGAAGTGGTTGGCTTTTGTAATGTTAAATTCCCTTGAGCCTGTTTCTAAAAGCATATTAAAATTATGTGCTTAACCAAGGTTAATTGCATGTGTTCCGTAAGTCAAGCATCGTTCAAGAATCCACATCTGCATTTGATTCTACATGAAAAAGTACAGGCTTAATTAACCATTTGCGTTAGGGGCAACAAAGCTTTAACATGATGTATTTTTAGCCCACAGTGTTAGCTATAAGGCAGCTGCTATTAAATGTAAACTCGCTTCCACCCGCAACTAAGAAACAGTTCATTATGGTTTGAACGCAGAGTAATAGAAATGTCCATTTTGTTTGTTTTTAAACATTGGACAAATAACACAACACAGCATGCAGCAAATTTAAGGGTCCCTCCCAGGGCCGGCCCTACCATGGAGCAGAGTGGGGCAATTGCCCTAGACGGCACTTATGCCGCCCCAATCGCCTTTTTTTTTTTAAGCAGAGGAGAGAGAGAGGGGCTCCGAGTGGTTTTCGGCGTAAAGCAGTGGTAAAGCAGTGCGCACCACGGCAGAGGTGACTCGCCGCAGGACTGCTAAAAAGGTAAGTGAAGTACAAAGGCGAGGGGGGTAGGGTAGATAATAGGGAGGGAGAGGAAGGGTAGATAATGACCCCTGGCGTCAGCAGGGGGGGCATTTTAAACTTCGCCGAAGGCGGCACTATGTCTTGGGCCGGCCCTGGGCCCTCCTGCTACACTGCTACCCCCACAGAGGTGACACCTAACAAGAAACAAGGTAGAAGATGACGTGATCTCAGCTGGGGGTCAACATTTTCTCTATGACTGTAATATATATCTTTGTATATTATTTTAATGATTGGAGAAGTTAAATCTTGTAACACTTAACAGCTGGACATTGCTCTTGAAATAAAAGTGGCCAATGTGAAAAATGGCCAATCCTTGAACTTTAAGACCTAAAATGAGGCTTTGTGAGCACATTATACAAGATTTTATCCTGCTGAATCAAAAGAAAATTACTATGATCTGTCTGAACAGTGGCTACATAGAAGTGTACCGATTATTTTTACAGAAGAGAAAAGACGTGTTCGAAAAGGTCGCATAACCACAGCCTTGACTTGATAGCATCTTTTCAGTGACTGAAGTAGCTTTCAGAGCCCTGTGGTTTTATAAGATGGTGTGATTTTTGGTAATTCTTCCGTTGAGAGGCTTACAAAGATCCGCAAATGTTTGCAACCAATTATCGATTTCCCCCTCTGGTGGTTTAATTCCAAACATATAAACCACTTTAGCTTGTGTGGGAATGCACTGAAGCTACTCTCACGTGAACTTTCCCGGGCTAGGGCTACAATTATATGAGAATTATATGAGAATGGTACAATACAAGGCTTAACCATTCGTATGCTGTATTGGACAAATACACGTATAATAAAAGCATGTGCATGCAGTTTTGTGTCACTTCATTGTGCTTACCCACCTGGCCTGATTGCTGCATGTCCCAATCCAGCGTCACTACATTTTTGTGCCCAGTACACTTAATGCCCCATCTCTCTCTTGTTTTTCAGCCCCCCTACCCAATTTCTGTATGTTAACACTGTCCTTCTTGTTAGTTTCCCTAAATACAGATATAGCTCACAAAATATGTAATAATAATATTTTAATGATAGTTTATATGCATTTGCAAGTAAGTAATTAAACAAATATATATTATGACATGTTATGACTTAAATATAATGATTGCACTGCATCTGGTTGTATGTGTTTTGTGGGCGTAAACACTGTGTTAACAAATCTAACTAATATTCTTTGTTTTTCAGAATGAGAAGACATTGGGGCGTTCAGTTAGCCGTTCCAGTAATATTTCAAAGGTAATGTCAATTGCACTAAATGGCAGTATCCACTGCGTCAAATCTGGTTGTCCCTTATAATGTATAACTCTGTGTTTTGTTATTGTTTGCTTCTCATTGTGGATATTTTTTGTGCACCGTGTATAGCTCCCCAGCAATAAAAAAATAATACAATAAATAATAATTTTAAAAAAACAATAAAGTGAGCTAAGTGGACCCTAAGAGGACCTCTAACCATACTGCACTGATAAAAGTGCATAAAATAAATAATAATAATAATAAAGAAAAAAACAAACCTTACATCCCATTGCCCTAACACAACATCTAAAATATAACCCTCCTGCCCCCGTTCACAACCCCCAAACCATTCTACAAATAATGTATACCTTATATTATGTTCCCTATAAGTGCTGGGAAAGTATGGAAAATCTATATAAATTAGGTATATCTAAAATCAGGACACCAGAATTGATAAACTTGGAGGGGTTTTCCATCACTTTACCTAATTTTGTGAGGATTCTAAGGGGAAATGTATAAAAACTTTTTT
>VKOC01024780.1:0-25107 GCA_009364415.1 Spea multiplicata | reverse complement strand
TCCGATACGATGGATAGCGATAATAAAGTGTATATATTAAAAAAACACCCACAAATGTATATTAAAAAAAACAAAAACAAAAAACACATAACCCAGATTCACAATGGTTCTTTTATTAGCAACCCCACCCCAAACTCTTCTAAAGAATGTGGCAAAATAGGTGCACACACTTTGCAAATGTGTCTAGGAGGTCTATTTTAGGAATGACCCCACATGCCTTTTTTCAAGAGATTAACCACTTTCCCAACCCATACTTTTACACCCACGAAAAATGGTCAAGACGCGCGAGTTAGTGTGTATGTAAATATGTTAGTGTGCAAGTACTGTATAAATGCGTAGGAGGAGCATGGGGGCCTCCCGACCGTAAATCTCGAAGGGGGCTGTAGACATTTTCTCTTACACCACTGGGACTATCCAGACCCTTCTGGAATCCCTGATCACTTTACTTAGCTGATCGAACACATTCCAATCAGGAAGGCAGGGCATTGTTCATCCTTTTTGAAGAAATGGTTTCAAATCACTGTTATTTCCTTACCTACTGTTAACATAGGGATCATGGAGTCCTACTGACCTGATAACAGTATATGCAACCAGAAAAGAGAGGTCATCAGCAGGGTTGATGGCTCAGGCAGCTGTCCCCGATGTCATTTTGATTTGAGTCGCTAACTAACTTTGAAGTTCCTCATTGGTCCATGAGCCAATATAGTTGCAAACTTCATCCCCCAAAATACCATGTGTTGCCAGTGTGGTTATCAAAAAATAAAGTTACACAGACATGCCGGTTCTAAGGCCTGTGAGATTTAAATGGGTAAAATCAGATGCCTGGGTGAGGCTTCTTAAGACCTTGCAAATCTGGGATGGGATGAAGGTGGTGGTGTAAGAAGTTGAAACGTATGCTAGATGATGGAATAGAAGTGTTTCTGCTTTGCAGTCTGTTACATGTGACCTGTAAAAAGATGAACTTGTGCACTGGGCATATCTACTGGTCTACTCTTGGGGGGCAAGTGTGGAGGTGCCTTGTGGAAGTAGGGTTGTTTCATTTTGCAGCAATATATTTTCCAGTGATTTTACTAATATTTAGGTACCCAGACCTACCCTTGTTTATAGGAAATTTTGTTAAGTTTCCGTATGTTAGCAGACACCCAAAGGAATATTTGGCTTGCATGTGCTCCTAGCACAGAGGTTCTCCAACAGTGAGTAAATAAATCACAATAATATAACGCAAAGAAGTAAATAAAATGTAAGTTAGTGTGTTACAGGGTCACCGTACCCAAGGCTGGGTACCCCTGTTGAGCCTAGGGTAACACCAGGAATTATCTTTGCACTACATGGGTTATATTCATACATAAGCAGTAGTATTCAACACAGGTATTGAATGCATCCGTTCTTTCGTTTTCTGGCCTAAAATTAATGAAGTCTTTATTTTAGCCAAAGAACTTGCCATTTGTTTATATAATGGGGGATCAGTATGACAGTAAGTTATAAGTTAAAATTAAAATATCAGGGCCCTCTTAACTACAGGTTTCAAGAACCTGTAACATCTAGACAAGTGAATCTGCCAAAACTAACTGCTGCATTAATTAGGATAGTCTGCACCCTTATTTGAGAGGGGTCATGTTATGTTAGATCCTAGTGAAACTATACTATATAGGTCTGCATTGGCCTCCATAGTACAACAGGGCCAGTTTCAAGGGATAAGTTTGAAACAAAGTAATAAGCTGTTTCAACCTTTGACAAAGGCAGATTTAGTAGTTTGGTGTCATTATGTCATTTTGCCACAGTTGTGGCTATGTACTTTCTTTATGTATATTTCAAAATCTATTGCCTTTTGTGGCATGCAGAATCGAATACCGTATTAGCCCAATTATAAGACTACCCTAAAGGAAAAAAGTTTTACTAATAAATATTAATTCACATGTAAACTATTTTTCATATTTAATAAAAACCATAATTGAAAAAAAATGATTGTTGTATTTCCTCTGCCCCAGTTATGCACATTCGCCCCCCAGATATGCCTTATACCCCCTATATTCCACTCTGCCCCCCAGATATGCCTTATATGCCAATCTGCCCCAGAAATGCCTTATACCCTTATATGCCACTCTGCCTCTCTAATAAGCCACTCTGTCCCCAGATATACTTCTTAACCCCTTGTTTGCCACTCTGCCTCCCAGATATGCCTTTTAAACCCCTTTTTGCCAATGCCTCCCTGACATGCATTTTAACCCTCTATTTTGCCACCCTCCCCCCCAGATATACCTTATATCCCCTATATGCCACTCTGCCTCCCTGATATGCCTTTTAACCGGCTGCGGGATGCGCACAGACAGCCTCCGCTGCTGCCGGCACTACTATGGTGGAGCACCGGAAGGTCATGTGATGCTGGCACCTAGTCATAGAAGAGGCTGCCGAAGAGGAGGATCCAGGTTCCCTGCAGATGTTTTCGAGCAAATACGGTACTTTCGTTTAAAAATTGTATTGGGGTGTTTGGTTAGTGCTTAGCTTATTTTATGATTTTTTTCTACCGATTGTATGAGTGCTGAAAATTACATTATAAATAAAACAGGTATGATTCTACTTGAAATTAGTCAAGAAGTTGCTCATTCATTTTTAAAGATACTTTAAGCGTGTGCTGCTGTGGACCAGACTCTCCATCATCATGATAATTAAGCTTTCCCTTATGATTTATTGGTGTAGTACATTTACACTTTACGTGTGTAAAAAATATGTTCAGTAATGTATAACGAACTACAAAGTAAAATACACAACTAAGGACTTGAGTATCTCCCCAAACTCAGTGTGATATTTTTCCAGGGCTGGTCATCAGAGACCTTAGTAGGGAATATATTTCAAAATTACATATTATGAAGCCAAAAACACTTTTTTTGTATTGTTCATTAAGCATCTTTCAAACTAAATATAGAATTTGTGAAGCACCATTACTAATACAAAAGAAATATAATATGAAGCCATGTTAAGCCTGAAACTGACCGATACGGAAATATTAAATCATGCAAGTCATTTAAGACACTTTAAGATGTAGCCAAAAACATTTGCACACATCTTCTGGATGCAGCATGAAGTTCCATAGACCACCACATCTGGTAAAGAGTTTACAGAGTAAGTTAACTACACTTATGGTAGGAACTTTACAAATAGTAAACAGTATGGAAAACTGAAGCAGTTAGATAGTTATAATAAAAAATAAACACATGCGCACACAATTAACAAGCTATCAATAACGCTCGGCTCTACTCCTGTGATTTGTAGAAAACAGGATGACATTATCACCCATGATCAAGCAGAGATTATGATCTTGTGCAGAACACCTCTTTTTGACATGTACTCTTTAGGGTTTGTTTATGGTTAAACATTCTTTGACTATATGAGACTGTGCTTCACCCAAGTTCTACAGGGGAGGAAGCTGTCAGTATGTATTACACATGTATTAGACAGACACACATCCTGCCAAGATTTAGCTTAGATTTTTTCTCTCCCAGGCCGGAGGATCTGCAGTTTGGACATAAAAGTCTGTAAATATATATATGGCTATCGTAATATGAGAAGTTAGTTTAGCACAGCAATAATTTTCACTCAACGTCAACATACTTAGTTGTTTGAATTTCCTTTAATAAAATTCTCTGTGACCAGTGATGTTTTCTGGCCATAGCCGGCAGTCATTTGGTTTCGTAACAAGATCCTGATTCACTCAGTGGGCCAGTTAAAAGAAAGACCACTGATCTCTGCAGCTGGCCCATTAACACTATGAACAGCTGCACTGCATGGTCCTCCTGAGTTCTCTTCCTCCCTGTTCTGTGTCCTTAAATGGTGGATAACTGGGATAGATCATCATATGCTGGCACTCAGAAGTATAGACGGCAGCACAAAGGTGGCCGGTGGATAAGTCCACCTCTTTCTAAAACAGACTTCATTAGAACTGTGATAAAGTAAATGTGGAGAGCTTTCCATAGAGAGATGGTATCCGTTTGGTTGATGGTGCTAAGCAAACATTTTTTCATAATAATTTTTTCATAATACATACCCGTTAATTTCATAATGCAAAACCTTTATGGAAAGTATAAAAACAACTGAATTGTAACCCAAGAGCAATAAGCCTGCTTTGAGAATAACAACTGGCACAACACAAGGTTGCTTATTTGGGGTTTACACTCTATTCATTAAAGAGGGTCAATACTGTCGGGCTTCTCCAGCAAGAAGGACTCATTGAATTATACATCATACACCAAGGGTAAACAGACAAGATTTCACACCACACAGTAGGAATATCATTATGATTTCAGATCTTAGTTGCAACAAATAAGTCAGAAATAAGTCACCGATTGTGTATTTCTAAGAAATACAGCCTGGGAAGTCCCTTTATTTGAATGATTGTTGTACATTAACTAATCACATAATATTGAAATCCGCAACAAAGTATTAATGCTATCAGAAGCTAGCAAAACATCCATGTAATATTTTAGGATACAACAACCTTACAATCTGAGAATGGCAATCCGCCAGTGCGCTTAGAGTTAACACTACTATAACATCATGAAAACAGCACAGCTGCACAGGAAGTGTGTGGTTGTCATGTTGAAAACACAACACTGTGGCTACATACATATATCATATACACACACATGTATATATATACATACATACATACATACATACAGAATGCACACTGATGGAATGGAATGAAATTAGCCATTTACTGCAATAGAAAAGATATGATTAAATCACCAGTGATGTAACAGCGGGATACTTCAAGTGTGAAGGTGTCAGCAGGCAGCTGTATACAGTGGTGGCAGGGACAACGAGCACGAAATTGTTTATGTATTAAACATGGATACAGGGAATCTGTTTTGATTTTAACCCTTTAAAAGGCAGATGACTGCTCAGCATGGCGCTGCACCTCCATCTTTCACTGAATATGGTTGATCGCTACGTAGCCTTAATATTAAGGTGTTTAAAGGAATAGCAGCAGCTCGCGCAGAAAAGGGGGGTCTTTAGGTGAGTTATATCTTAATGTCAGGTATGACGGTTACTCGTCCCTAGATAAAAGCAATGCAATTGCTGGAGTGCCTGGGGTATGAGGCGCCAGATACATTGAAGGGCCTGGGCTCACGGATTTCATTAACAAATGAGCCTGCACTGCCATGCCAACTGAGGAGGTGTTCCTCGCCGTGGCAACGAAAGAGTGAACGCAATCCCGCGCCATTGCGCTGCAGCAAAGGCCTGCGCCACTGGCTTTCTCTGCGCAACTCTTCGGTAAACAAGGACCGGTGAAGAAATACGGATACTGAGGTCCTTTCATCATGCCAGCGCCGCTGGGGTCCTCCAAAGCGCTAGATACCGATTTCTCACCTTCCTGATACGCCGTTTAATGATAGACTCAGCAGCGAACACCCGCTCCCCGACTGCAGACAGCTCCATATTCAACGAGACCCTGGCCAAGACTAACAAGCAGACAGCTCCTCCTTTCCCGGCTGCTGTCACCGCGGCTTTGGCTCCGCCCGTCACTGCTGTCAATGGCCTTACCCCGCCTATCCTAAATTCCAGTATCCTATTGGCTCCTTTTCTCCTGAAGCGACACATCCTCTCACACACCCACCTCAAACCTCTACTGCAGGCGCTTGAAGTAACCCCACCTTCTCCATTGTACCCCGCCCCCTATCCGTCTAAAGCCATCAAGCACGCGACCTGAATGGCCGAAGATGAGTGCGCGTCCCCGATGCGTGGCGGGAACTCCGCGCTCGCTTTTTCGTGCTCTTCTGACATGACTTGCTGTTAGAAAGGTCATTGCTATAGAGAGATAAAGACCTCATTGTTTTATTTATTTGATGTGTGAATTATATTTCTTGAAAAAGATAAGGGAACGTCAACAAAAGAAGAGCACAATTATGCATTTTTTCATATTGTTTTAACTATGTTTACATCAGGCAGGGTTCCTGCTACTTATATTTATTGTTTAGCAAGCGGCATAGGTGGACTTTCCACATTATAACTTATTTAGGCTATGGCCTAGTAATGATGGTCAGGTGAAAGCTTACACCCAGTGCTTCAGTGTTGTGTTGAAAAAGCATGCCCTTATATAGATTAATATAGAATAATAATAATTATTATTGTTACTATCTTTTATTTATATAGCGCTTAATACAGTACATATATTCAAGGGGTATGACAAGACAACAATTGATATACTAAGGCAAACCGCAAGCTTACAATCTTGAGGGAATGGGGTGACAAACATAAAGCACAAAGAAAGGGTGAGAGGTAGTGTTGGGTTGTATCAGTAACAAGGAAGAAGTGGGTTTTGAGATGTTTCTTGAATGTTGGGAGGAAGGGTGAATGCTGAAGGTTCGGTTGAAGTAGATTCCAGAGATGTGGTCAGCCCGAGTGAAATCTTGTAGACGGGAAAAGGAAGAGGTGATAAGAAAGGAGAGCCTTAACTCATGGGAAGAACATAATGATCGAATAGGAGAGTATTTGCTTATTAGGGCAGAAATGTATGGAGGAACAGTGTTATGGAGGGCCTTATATGTTAGTACCAGGATTTTAAATTTAATTCTAAAGGTAATAGGGAGCCAGTGGAGATTTCAGGAAGAGTGAGGAAGCAGAAGAGGAGCGGTGTGCAAGGAAGATAAGCCTAGCAGCAGCATTTAGGACAGACTGCAGAGAAGAGAGTCTAGACAGTGGAATGCCAACCAGAAGAGTGTTGCAGTTGATAAGTGAATGAACCAGAGTTTTTGTGGATTCTTAGCTGAGGAATGGGCGGATGCAAGAGATGTTTTTTAGGTGCAAGCGGCAGGATCGGGCCAGGGACTAAATGTGAGGGATGAAGGAGAGATTTGAGTCAACAAGGCATCAGGCCTGGTTAGTAGGAGAGCTAGTCATGTTGTTAATGGTGATAGAGAATTCAGGAAGTGGAGTGGAGATGGAAGGAGGGAAGATAATGAGTTCAGTTTTGGGAATATTAAGTTTCAGGTAGTGTTGTGACATCCATGAAGAAATAGCAGACAAGCAGTTGGTAATACGGGACATGAGAGATCAGGAGAAGTGTGGAACCGTGTCAAACGCCTTGGCAAAATCCAAGTAGATTACATCCACTGCAACACCCTGATCGACACTTCTACTTACTTCTTCATAGAATGCAATTAAATTAGTTTGACAGGACCTATGTTTCATAAAACCATGCTGATTTATGCTAATAATACTATTCTTCCCAAAGAATTCTTGAATATTATCCCTAAAGCCCTTCAAATACTTTCCCAGCAACAGAAGTTAGGCTCACAGGTCTATAATTTCCGGGCACAGAGTTGGAACCTGTCACAACTTACCTACCTGGAGATGCCTTGTCCGGGCGCCGTTCCTCGCATTTGCGGCATAGCAGCAAATCTAGTGTAGCTGCTTCTAGCAACATGTCTCCTAGCAACCTGCGTGTGAGTCATAGGAGGGGGCGTGCCCAGGCTGGGAGATGACTGGGGGTGTAGCTGCCTGAGCAACCTCCAGTGCAGTTCCGGGGGTGTGGCTTGGTGTGGCTCCTAATTAAAAGGCCTGCTGGTCTGCTGCACTTTACCCTTGTGTGGTCTTAGAGTCTGACGTGCTGCTTTCTGCTCCTACTTTGATTACTACTCCGTGTACCGAATCCTGGCTCGTCTGACTTACTACTCCGTGTACCGAATCCTGGCTCGTCTGACTAACTTACTCCGGTACCGAAGTCCTGGCTTGTCTGTGAGTTTACTCCTGCTGTTTATAACCGAATCCTGGCTCGTCTGACTTACTACTCCGTGTACCGAATCCTGGCTCGTCTGACTTAACTCCTCTGTGTACCGAATCCTGGCTTGATTTTGCTACCTTCACTGTCCACGCTACAGCCATCTACTCCTCAGAGACTGCCTTTATTATTTTGCCTATACCCTGTCCTCTGGCTGCTCAATATATCTTCGGCCCTTGGTGTTCCCTTTGGGCCTTCCCATTCGGTATCACCCAGGGTGAAGTTGCGGTTCTTCAAGTTCCGGGGTATAGGTGCGTGACAGAACCCTTTTTGAAAATAGGAACCACATCTGCCTTCCTCCAATCCTCTGGTACAATTCCTGAAAGAAAAGAATCCCGAAAGATTAGAAACAGAGGTTCACTTATTTCCTGACACAGCTCCTTAAGTACTCGTGGGTGAATACCGTCAGGCCCCGGAGCCTTGTTAACATTAGTTTTCTTTAGTTGCTCAAGCACCTTGTCCTGGGCCATCCACTCACTGGTCCTATGTTCTCAGTGTCCTATGGTTCTCAATTCTCAGTGGTCCTATGTATATCCATTGCCATAGGTTCCTCCATAACATATACTGAGGAAAAATAATTATTTAAAGTTTCTGCTTTTTCCTGGTCCTCCTTAACCAACACTCCCCTCTCTGTTATTAATGAACCTACGTTTTCATTCTTTGTTTTTTTAGAATTTATGTACTTAAAGAATTTTTTGGGGTTAGTTTTGCTCTCTTTGGCAATCACCCTCTCATTTTCTAGTTTAGCCCATCGAATCACTTTTTTGCATGCTTTATTGGCTTCCTTATATCTTATATAGGATGCCTCTGATTCGTCTGATTTAAATGCTGTAAAAGCCATTTTCTTATTTTTAATTTCCTGCTTAACGACCCCACTAAGCCACATCGGTTTCAATTTGTTTCTTTTATATTTGTTTCCTAGTGGTACATACTGAGAAGTGTACCCTGCTAATATTTGTTTGAAAATACTCCATTTTTCCTCAGTATTTTTATCCCTGAAGAGTTTTTGCCAGTCAATAAGTTGTAAAGCTGCCCTTATCTTATTGAAATTGGCCTTCTTAAAATTATACGTTTTAGTATTCCCCATGGGCAATTTCTTTTTTGAGTTTATTTCAAAAGAGACCATATTGTGATCACTATTACCCAAGTGCTCCCCCACTTGAATGTTAGACACAAGATCAACATTGTTTGTTATCACCAGATCCAAACAAGTATCCTTTCTAGTTGGTGCTTGTACCAGTTGTGACATGGAGGTGTCATTTAACAGGTTCAAAAACCTCAATCCCCTTGCAGAACTACTAGTCTCTCTATCCCAATTTATGTCCGGGTAATTAAAATCTCCAATAATTAACGCGTTACCCAGATGTGCAGCTTTCTCAATTTGTTCTAACAGCTGCTCTTCCTCATCATTATTAACATTAGGTGGTTTATAACATATCCCAACCAGTAGTTCTTTTCCTTTTTTTGCCCCAAGTTGATATCTACCCATAAAGCTTCCACAAATCCCTTGTCGCCTTCAAGATGCTTAATATTTGACTTTAGCTCGTTGCTAACATACAAGCATACTCCTCCTCCCTTCCTGCTTTTTCTGTCCTTCCTATATAATGTATTACCTTTTAAGTTAACTGCCCAGTCATGGGTCTCATCCCACCATGTTTCTGTTATGCCTATTATATCATATTGGTTAGTGAATGCTATTGCCTCTAGTTCTCCCATTTTGTTATTTAGGCTCCTTGCATTAGCAAGCATACATTTAATATTACCCTGAGTCTCTTGAATTTTATGAGAATTTTTATTAATACATACCTCCTCTGTTCTGATCTTGCCCCTCCCCCCATCTCCACCCCCCTTGTTCTGATCTGAAGCCCCACTCCTTTCTGCACTATCTCCATTTTCAAGATCTCTGTGTCCCTCCCCCCCTACCACTAGTTTAAAAACTCCTCCAGCCTTCTAGCCATCCTCTCCCCTAGCACAACAGACCCTCTTCCGTTTAGGTGCAATCCATCACCGCTATAAAGATTGTACCCAAGCGCAAAATCAGCCCAGTGCTCTAGAAAGCCAAAACCCTCCTTCCTACACCATGACTTTAGCCACGCATTTACCTCCCTGATCTCCCGCTGCCTTTCTTCTGTTGCGCGTGGCACAGGTAATATTTCTGAAAATACTACCTTGGAGGTCCTTTTCTTCAACTTATCTCCTAATTCCCTGAAATCATTCTTTAGGACCTTCCATTTCCCACTGACTTTGTCATTGGTACCAATATGGACCATGACAGCCGGGTCTTCGCCAGCCCCTCCCAATAATCCATCCACTCTGTCAGCAACATGCCGGACCCGAGCACCCGGGAGACAGCAAACTGTCCGGTTGAGCTTATCAGAGCGGCAGATTACCCTATCTACTCTCTTAATAATAGAGTCCCCTACCACCACAACCTGTCTAGCCTTTCCTACGCTCTCAACCCCACTCATACTAGAGGGGCTGTTCCCTCGGCTGTTAGAAGGAACAGCTTCCTCCAGTATAGCTACTCCTGAGCTGATGCACCCAACATCTTCACTCAAGCGGGCAAATCTGTTAGGCTGCACAAGGTCAGGACTAGCTAAACCTTTCCTCCCCCTCTACCACCACGTGTAACTGTGACCCAGCTACATGCCTGTTCCCCAGCTGACCTATCTCCTCCCTCTTCACTACCTGCACCCACTAAACTCTGCTCAGTGAGCAGCAGACTCCTTTCAAGATTGTCTATCTCTCTCTGCAATTTGCTTCTCCAGATCTCTAATATGAGCTTCCAGAGAAGCCACTTGCTCACACCTGCCACAGAGGTATGGACCCTGGACGGATTCATCCAGGAATGCATACATGAAACAAGATGTGCATTGAGTCAGATCATCAATCTTGCTAACTCCCATAACCATACTCATAATCAAGTATAAGAAAAAAAATAAAATAAATGAGAACCTACAAATAACAGTTATCAAGAACACCCGTCAAAATAAACAGTTAAAAGTAAAAATATAAAGCAGTATAAATACAGTACCTTGTGGAACCCCTGTTTCTCTTTTCAACTCCTGTTTCTTTTTAACTCCTACTTAAAATAGCCTACTTGAAAAGAGACTATCTCAATGCAGAAGCAACTCAAGTGAACCTGTCTGTGGGAAGACTGTTTTGCCCCTAGTGCTCTCTGTTAAGTATTTAAAATGTGTGAGGGTTAAAACAAAAGCGGTACTGCTCCTACCGGGACACCTCACATAGCTCATGGTTTTATTACAAGACACAATACTCAGTAGTGAACCCAACGGGGCAGGGGGGCCGTTGGTCTTGGGTGCTGCAACGGCTGACTAACACGGGCCCGCAGCTTACCGCTGTGGCCCCTGCACACTGTGCGAGAAAACTCTTTTCCCGCCCAGGTTCCTGCTCCCCTGGGCGGGGAAAGAGTTTCCTCACACAGCGCACGGGCACATCCGTTAATAAGCTGCTGGCTCGGTTAGATGTCTGCGCGGCCCCAGTGATGCTCAGCTGGGGGAGTAGATGTAAGTGTTTAGGAGGGCAGAGATAGGACAGGCAGGCTGTTTAGGAGGGCAGAGGTGGCACAGGCAGGCTGTTTTAGTGTTACTGTCAGGATCAGTGTATAGGTATGGGAGTTATGAGGCACTACCGTCAATATCAGGTTCCGTTTTTAGTGATATGAGTTATGCTGTACCATATCTGTTCAGTAAATGTTATTTATGTAAACTTAATTTTTTAAATTATTTTTTCAGATTCCACGTTTTTTCCTGTTGACATCCGGTATACAAATTTGTGAAATAAATATTAAAACATTCATTTTTTTGCAAAGCATTTTGTGCAGACACTTCACTTCACATTGTACACTATGGCCCAGGAACCCAGCGGAGTCATGTGATGTGACGTCACGTTCCCTGACTCTGCTGTGTTCCTGGGCGGAACAAGTGAAGAGACGATGTGAGGGAGCAATGCAAAGCAGGCTTGTGGGACTGCGCGGGAAGTCTGCAGATCAGGTAAGGGGGTGGGTGTGATTGACCACATATGTGGCGGGAGTGGGTGGGATTGGACACACATGTTGCGGGAGCGGGCGGGAGTGGAACACACAGATTGCGGGAGGAGGCGGGATTGGACAAAATCAGCGGGAGCGAGATTAAGAAAACAGTCCTGCGCAGGGCTCTAGTTTATACCATCCTGCTGTTTCTGCAGGACATGCTTTAGTAGATTATTTTTCACTTAGAAAACATCCCTTAATATATCCGGTTTTTAAAATAATTCAAATTCCTTTGCGGCAAGAGGGTGCTTGTTCACTGCATCGTGGAGGTCTACATGCCCGTCGAACAAGTCTTGGTCCCATGCCCTCACAGCCCAGGAGGGTGCACAGATGAATGGACAGGTAAATCTTTTACTGTTGGTCAGACAGTTCTTTAATGAGAGCCTCACAGGTGATTACCCACAGCTCTATATTATCCCATATTATTGTCTGATGCCATTGCTCCCGCTTTGTGGCAGTCAATTACCGTATTTGCCCGATTATAAGACAAGGTTTTTTCAAGGTTTTTTTCTCTGAAAAATACCCCTCGTCTTATAATCAAACCTCAAATAGGTCTGACTATGAGACTAAGATCCAGATCCCCCGCAACTCTGCAGGGGACCTGGATGCTCCTGTCTCCCCCTCCAACTTACCGGTGCTTCTGAGTCCCCGGTATGTAGCCGGGGAAGCATGGAGACGTCTACGCGATTCGCGTAGACAACTTCAGCTGCAGCCGGAAGGAGGTGCGGTTAGCAGCGGGGGTTGTCTGCGTCCATCGCGCAGGCCTTCCCCGGCTGTCAGAGATCAGAGTTCCCCTCACAGACGCAGACCACCCCCGCTGCTAACCAGAAGGAGGTACTGCTAGAGACAATTCCCTGGTGAGGGAAGTTGCCTACGTCTACACGTTGCCTGGACAACACACCGGGAGTCAGAAGCACCGTTAAGTTTTTTTTTTGTGGGGGGCAGGGTGTTAAATTGATGGCATAAGGCATTTCTGAAGGCAGAGTGGCACATAGGGGGTCAAAAGGCATATCATGGGGCACAGTGGCATATAGGAGGTTTAAGGCATTTATGGGGCAGAGTGACAATCCTGGGGCAGATGTGCATAACTGGGGGGACCTATAGGGTCGTCTTATATTTAGGCTTTTTCTTTTTTTCCTAAATTAATATTCCGATTTTGGGGGGTCGTCTTATAATCAGGGTTGTCATATAATTGAGCAAATACAGTACTTAAAACCCTAAAACCTTGAAAGATTATCTGTGCATTAGCCCAATGGATGTATTATAAAATTGTGAAAAGGTTCTAGTGGTCTGTATAAAAGGTAACGGGTAGGTCAGAACCCTTCTAGATGATGCCATTCTTCAAATGCCATTTTGATAGCTAATAGTCCCCTGTTGCCCATGTCCTAGTTACACTCAGCAAGTGTAAATTCTTTAGAAAAGTGGGAACAGGGCTTGATCTTGGAGGATGATCGTCTGTGGGAGAGAACTGCATCAGCACCCAACTCCGAAGCATTGACTTCCAATGTAAATGGTTGAGCAGAATCAGGACTTTTTAAAACAGGTGCTGAGGAAACTTGAGGGGATTAAAGGCAGAGATTGCCCTAATGTCTTGGGTTGGACCCCATTTTGGTCAAGGTGATGATTTCTCAATAATTTGAGAAACGTTCCTGATAAAACCTCTGTCATAATTGTCAAAGCCAATCAATCTTTGGATTCTCTTAAAATCCGAAGGTAGAGGCAATTGAGTAACACCAGAGAGTTTATTGGGATCCATTACTAGATGTCCTTCCATTGTGGCATAACCCTGGAAAGTGGTACTTTTTCTTGTTAAACTCACATTGTTGGCTTTGGCTGAGACTTTAGAGTACAGACTTGACGTGAGTACGCTGATCCTCTAGGGTCTTGGAATAGATCATGAAGTGATCTGAAAATCTCTGTCACGAACCGGGGCCATACAGACGACTGTAAAGACCCAGAGCGCCCAAAGATTGTGTGCAGGAGTTAAGGTGCAGTAGCCAGGTTGGACAGGGCCTGGTGCAGGGCGATAGCACTCTTCCGATGGGCATCTAGGATTGTTCAGCCACATACCAGCGCCCTGACATACCAGCAGATGATGACAGAACTTGGAGATATCCTGCAGGCACCCTGGAGCAGGCATGATACATAGCACTGGAACCATGTGCAGGATGCTGCAGGCTGAGAGTATGGAAGCTAAGCAAAGGATATAGCAGAAACATAACAAGCAAGGAGCAAGATAGCGAGCAAGAGCAAGATAGCGAGCAAGATAGCGAGCAAGATACCAAGCAAGAAACATAACCAGACAAGAAATACATAATACAGGGCACAACAGGGAACAAGTCAAGTTGAGGAATACTCAAGATCTGACATGAACAGGACAGGACACCCCTCTACCGGGGATACAGGACGGGGATACATCACAGACTGACACACATAAATACAGGAACTAGCCTAGGACTGTATGATAACTATTGGAGATTCAGTCACATCTTATGGCCATAGTATGCTTAGCCCACCACTACGCCAAAGTACTCCAATGATGGTGGGTCCTAACGCTAAAGCCTGCTTACATAGGTACGAAATAAACTGAACATTGAATCTATACACATATCAGGGAGACATACCTGTAGACTGCAGACTGAGACAAACAGAACACATGGGTGGGGCACACCTTATAAAGGAAACAGAGCTGAAGCAAAGAGCAAGACTGGAATCAAGGAATCAGAGGTTCAGGACAGAACATACAGAAATCCAGAAATGGAACACAGCAAGACAGGGAAACAAAAGACATGCAGCTCCGCAGCCTGGGTAGAGCGTGACAATCTCATTAACAAAGTTTTGAAAGACAGCCGAGGCATTACACATGTGTATCTTTTCCTTTCTTACATTGTTAACCTTATCATTTTCATATGTTAAAATACATAGCAAATCCAATTAGAAGTGAAATGCACGTAGTTACTGTAGTGTACTTACATGGTTACTGTAGTGTACTTACATGTTAATTATAATTTCCAGCTTAACTGTATACTTTAACCCCTTCAAGACCAGGATGTACCTGGTACTTCCGGGTCAAAGGTCACAGCAGACCAGGATGTACCAGGTACATGATACGCAATCCAGCGTCGCTTTGAACGCTGGGATCGCGAGGGGCGGCTGCTACTGACCACTGGGCGTCCACAGCGATCCGTAGCAGCCACTCCCCCTCAATTCCGTGCACTAGTCGCTTTGCAGCGAATCACGAGCACGGAATTTAAATATTTTAAAAAAAACCTGCGGTCAAGGGAAGACGCAGTTTGCCAACGCCGGTCCGGAAGGGGTTAAGGCTTATTGTATTGCATTTTCTTCTTCTATGCATCCACGGAACACTGTATTTTCATCTTTGAAGATAACAAACTTAAACCAGAAACTTTTAAACTGTCATAGCGCATGGGGCTGCATCCGTTGCGACACCCAGGACCGGCCCTTGCCTCCACTCCTACTGGTATGTCCCCTGGCGTCCTTCCGCCTCACCAGGGTCAGGATCCATCAAGGTACTAGCAGGGCAGCTGAGGGTGGAGCCATTCTCTCCCTGTGGATGTCCACGCGTGTGCCATGATCAGCACTATTAAAAGTGCATGATCCGGCAAGAGCACCCAAGTCAATGGCGAGTGTAGTGTGTGCACGCCCCCTAAAGCATTCAGTAACTGGAGGCTGGGGAGAAACTCGCACAGCCCCAGAATCTTCAATAATGAATGGGGAAGCCCCACCTTTGAGGTTCCTTGTTGACTTGCATGTGTAATCACCCCCCATCCCCTGCTATTCTCGCCACCTTACAGTTTTATAAGCATTTTCCCCTTGCGCTACCATTCTGTGTATTGGAAGACGTTTATGATTAGGTTATGAACTTGGCTGTCTAATGTATTAATAGTGTTTTTCCAATTTCTTTCACTGCATTTAACCAATCCATCGGAAATAGGAAATATAATTTGTTTTGGGAAAGTGATACCATGTGATTGTCAGATCTCATCCAATGAACTGTTTTCGTTGCTACTGTTGTCACTACATGCTCAATTCTGCTACCTGCAATATTTTGATTGTTTTCTTTACCCCTAGTATAACCATTTCTAGTGAAAATTGTAAATCACATATGTGTGCGGTCTTAAGAAAGCCTCTAACTCCCTTCTAAAAATATTGAATACTTTGGCACGACAAAAGTCTGTGTATAATGTCATCCCTGGCTGCAAACATCTGGGACAGTAGCTATTCTCTCTGGATCCCATTTTATGGAGATTCTCCTGGGAAATGTAAGCATTATGCTTATCATTGTATGAAGCAATTGGGAGAATTTTCTTTTTTCTTAAAAAGATGGTTGTAGTAGTTTAGGTTGAGAAAAGACTTGCATCCATCAAGCTCAACCCTTTTCCTATTCCTTATTTACCCGCTGTTGATCCAAAAGAAAGCAAAAAACCTGCCATTATGTCAGGACTTTTGAATTGTGCTTTCAATGTGGAAAATAATCTTTCTTAACTCTAAATGGCAATCAGATTTCTCCTTGGATCAACAAGCTGCTTCATTAAAAAAGTATCCAGGCCCATTTTAAAAACATTTAATGTATTTACTAGCACCACCTCTTCAGACATTGAATTCCATACTTTTATTGTCCTTACTGTAAAAAATCCCCTCTGCTGTCGTAGACTAAATCTCCTTTCTTCAGTTCTTAGTGGGTGACCTCTTCTCCGTTGTAATGTCCTATTAATGAACAGGTCTTTAGAGAGTCCTTTGTATGGGCCCTGTACATATTTATATAACATTATTATATCCACTCTAAGACGCCGTTTCTCTAATGTGTACAAATTTAACTTTTCTAGCCTTTCTTCATAACTAAATCTTGCTATTCCCTTTATTAGGTTTGTGGTCCCCCTCTGAACTTTCTCTAGTTCCATAATGTTTTTTTTAAGAAAACGCACCCAGAATTCAACTGCATATTAAAGGTGGGGTTTTACCATGGGCCTGTAAAAAGACCTTTGCAGCTGCTAGCTGCCACTGTGCACTACTGCTAAGTCTATTGTCTACAATTACTCTCAAATCTTATTAGTAGATTTCCCCAATGGTATCTCTGGGAGATGTATAGCCCAATATTTAACCCTGGTAGTAACTGTTGGTGGGGAACAGGGTGTATAAAGTGCTTAGAACAATTTGCATAACGTGTGTGTGATTTCTGAGGTACTTTGTATCAATGTATCTAAATCATTGTTCCAATCAACATCTGTAATGACTGACCTTGTATAGCTTTGCGCTTGGAGGTATGCAAACCATTATATTTGGATATTTGTGTAATCGTCCACACCCTGGAATCTTGTCATGACAGTTTTTAGTGTAATCCATTAGCTGCCATTTCTTCTGTAAACCTCTTCCAGTCCCCAAAATATGTCCGGCATCCTCTCTTCATATTTTGGATTATGTGTTAAAGTGTGGCATGTGTTGCCAGTGTAGGCCATTAGCTAATCTGGTGAGTTTTCAGTTTTTTTGGATCGGGTAGATAATCAAGTTTATCCTAATTTGTGTTGGTAGATCTGCATAGGGGGTGTGAAATAGGTTAATGAGTGAAGTATTTCCCTGGAATTGCTGGTCCAATTTGGAGTCGGTAAAATGCTTTGTATTGTTTATCCAATCCAGCACATATCACATAAGAGAGGTTCTGTTATAAGTCTTGATCTCAGGTATGTTAAAGCATAAGTGTAATAAAACATATATACAACTTAATGAAATAATACTTATCTGTATAAATGCCCATGTACATATAAGAAGAAAAATAAAAAAAACATAGAAATTATAGTGCTAATAATTCTGTAAGAAATGCACTCACATGCACAAGAGCCTATAAATACCAGCTGTTGTATAACAAGTGTTGTTACTTCCTCCAGAGTAGAGTCCATACTAAATGAAGTGTCGCTAATGTAAAAAACAGAAGAAAATGCCAGACACAGAGTAATAAGCATAATATGCTGTTTTATTGGCCCCTTAATGTCAAGGCTTTCTTTAAGATTAGTAAAAACAAATATCCCAAATGACTTGCGTGTATAGTCTACTCTCAGTAGGATGGATAACATTTACTGCTGCAAAACTTCCCTTTCCGATCAAGCTGTATGTTCGTTGCAGGTTGGTCTCCGTGCACCGCTGCTGATGGTATACTCTAGTCCGTGGATATGATGATAAACTATTGGATTCGGCTTATGAAAAAGCTCTCTCCAGATTTTTGGGAGAAGTGCCTGCTTGTCAGGAACCGTGCCGACGACCGACCCACTCACCTGAATACTCACCTGCGATCCCCGCCTCCTTTTCCTCTGCTTCAGGAACGAGGGGGCCGTGTGCGCTCCTGATGATGTCACAGCGCGGGAACATTCAAAACCCAGCAGTATAATTTCTCTCTGAGCGTTCCTATTTTGTTCTGTGTTATTATTAACCTGACTCTGCTTGTTAACGAACTTTGCTGATTTTCTGGAGACCCTGACCCTGCTTGTAAGACCGATTTTGCTTATTTTCTACAAATGCAACTGGAACCTTCGTGATACACACCGATTCCACTAAGGGCCGTGCAACTATTACTACGGCTGGCTGTTTCATGTGGCCAGGATGTGCAACCATTTGTCTCAGACCAAAGTTTTTTACCATCCTCATACAGGCAAACAAATCAGGATTAAACATGCTATTACTTACACAACTATCTATGTTATTCTCAATTTACAGTATCTATGCGGTTTGAACTATATTGGTAAGACTATAAGACAATTATGTGATAGGATTAATGGACACCGGGCATCTATACGGGCGGCACTGGTTGAAGGAAACTCAAATTAACCCGTGGCTCGACACTTTGCTTCTCATAAACATTCCCTTCCCACATTGAGAGCAGTTGCCATAGATCAAATTCCCCCCTTAAGCCGGGGAGGTAAACGTGATAACTTACTTCTTAGACGGGAGGCTTTCACAATATTTACTTTGGATGCCATGGCTCCAAAAGGGTTAAATGAGGTTAACAACCTCAACTGTTTCCTGGATCAACGCGGTTAACAACCTCAACTGTTCCTTGCTGTGAATCTTCTTACAGATAGGTTTCTTTGATTATACCTTGTTGGGATTCTTTATATGTTATATTTTCTAAAATATTGTTGGGATCATTTGTTCCTCTCTTTGAAAAAAAAAAACAATTACTAGAATGACTATTCTTATTTATATTTGATCTCAGTTGCTCATGTGTAATTTCCATGATTTCCATACTTGCTTCATTTTATTTTATCTGATGTGCACATTTTCACTTAGGTGTGACTCTTAGCTTTGTATCATTAGTTATATTTTGATTCAACTGGGTACTTTGATACTTGTATCATTTTTTATTTATTCTATTCCTTGGAGGTTTGTCTTGTACTCCTGGCTTTCACTACCATGTATTACCGTATTTGCTCAATTATAAGACAATTTTTTTCAGAGCAAGTATTCTGAAAAATACCCTTGTCTTATAATCAGACCTCAAATAGGTCTGACTATGAGACTAGGATCGAGATCCCCTGCAGCGCTGCAGGGGACCTGGATCCTCCTACCCCCCCTTCAACTTACCGGTGCGTCTGACTCCCCGGTGTGCAGCCTACTTATCTTGTATATGCTATTTTGAGCTGTAGATGTTAGCACCTGGGCGATTTTCTACTATTATATTTACATATTTTTTATTTCGGGTGTGCATGAACTCTTGCGTTTTTATACTCCCACTTATACGCGCACAATGTATTTCACCAATAAACAGCTTCTTCACAGTGCTGTTGTTGTCGTGGGGGTTGGATTCTTTTATAGTGTTGCTTGTAGTGTTGGCATGTATCAAGGATCTCATTCCCGTAATATGAACGATCTATGTAAAACTAAAGCACTTTAAATGTACAATGTGAAATAATGACATGGAAATCATGTCTCATTTATATTAAACGTTAAAATAACCAACTTACATATAATTTATACAAAATGAACACTGAATCAATATAAAATGTATACATTATGTACAGAAAATATTTCAGATACATCTATATAGACATATTTTATAGTACTTTATAAACTAGTATTTGTGTGTATCTATGAAAAACATAATATGTATGGAACAGGTGGTTACTCAAACACTGATCCGATATAGAAATGTCTAGGTGTACACACACACACCAAAGAAAAATATGTATAAATATGTATATACATACGAATGTCCGAATAAACACACTGAAAATCAGAGTTCAGGCCATCTGGAATCAGTGTAACCAAATTATAGATCCATTTCATTTTTGCTTGGCCTGATATTTTATTTATACCCCACTCAAATATATTTTGCCCCCCCCAACAGTAATGGTTGAGGTCTTGAAGTTCTCCCAACATAATAAAGATTACATGGTCACCTACCCTTGATGTACTATAAGTGATTAGTTCTTTAAGTTGGTATGTCTTATTATTATATTTAGAATTGAATGAAGTTATAACTTTTTCTGAGAATTTTGTTTGTTTACACGCCTTACATAATCTTTATTTATATAAGCCATTTTTTTCTTTAAAAATGTTTTCTTGATTGTATTATATATATCGATGTAACTTCTACTCAGCATTTTTTTTTAGATTTGGGACATGTCTTAAAATAATTAGGGGAGTCCCATTTGCCCCTGTTCCATTTTTTCCAAGACTGATACTTGGTTTTACACCATTCCATAACAACTTTAAAGTGTTTTCTTATGTTTGTTACATCTCCTGGGGTTATCATTAATGTTAGTTCTTGAAGGGGATAAAGAAGTAATACAAAGCTGACCGTTTTTATTAAATGTGCTCTCCCCATGATGGACAAATGTAATGGCTTCCACAATCTCTGTTTCTCCAGTGCCTCCCTACTGAGATGTTTAGTGTGTATAAAGTATTTTATCCGCCCAGGTAAGACCAAATGTTTCCCTATTCGGAGGTTATCTTGTATTGCCTAGATGTAGTGCTTCAGATTTTGCTAAGTTGATGTAAACGCCTATTACGCTTCTGTATGTTTGCCAAATTAGAAACAAACAACATAAGATCATCTGCAAAGGCATTGAGCATAAACCTGCCTATTTTGATGCCATCTACCGTATTTGCTCGATTATAAGACGAGGTTTTTCCCAGAGCAAATGCTCTGATAAATACCCCTCGTCTTATAATCGGGGTCGTCTTCTCAGACCCCAAAAAAATGTCTGCTGGGGCCATGCTGCTTACCGGTCGCGAGCAGCGTCTCTTCTGTTAGAAGCAGGAGGACAGGAAGCTTGCAGCTTCCTCACAGAACTCTATCTCCCCCCTCCTTCCTCTGGGGGCGGGGCCAGAGAAGTTGCTCGTACAGCCGGTCCCCTGCAGAAGTCTTCGAGTGAGAGATCTGCAGTTCAGGTAAGGGGGTGGGGGAGGGTTTTTGGGTAAGTATGTGTGTTTAATGTGTGAAGTATGTGTGATTAATGGAATGAATGAGTATTTAAATGTTTGTGAATGTGTGTTTGTGTGTGATAGCATGGATGTGTAAGGGGGGTGGGGGTTGTAGCATGGCATAGGGAGGCTGTAATCCCACTACTATCATCCCCAGGTCCCAGGTTCCAGCATGTACTGGCTGCCTTGGCTTGATAGGAGTGTGATTGCTGTTAGCAGTTTGATTATATATATATATATATATATAGTATATTATATATATATAATCAATCAAACTGCTAACAGCAATCACACTCCTATCAAGCCAAGGCAGCCAGTACATGCTGGGTTAAAAGGCATATCATGGGGCTGAGTGGCATATAGGGGGTTAAAATGCATTTCTGGACCTCCAGAAATGCATTTTAACCCCCTATATGCCACTCAGCCCCATGATATGCCTTTTAACCCCCTATATGCCAGAGTGGCATATAGGGGTATAAGGCATATCATGGGGCAGAGTGGCAAATAGGGGGGTATAAAGCATTTCTGGGGGCAGAGTGGCATAACTGGGGGGGGCAGGTTGGCAAATAAAAGGAAATTTAAAAAATATATTTTTCTCAATCATAGCTTTTATTAAACATGAAAAAATAATTTACATGAATTAATATTTACTGGTAAAACTTTTTTCCTATAGGGTCGTCTTATATTCAGGCTTTTTGTTTTTTTCCTAAATTAATATTTTGATTTTGGGGGGTCGTCTTATAATCGGGCAAATATTCCATCTTCACCCTGCAACACCCTCAATAGTGGATCTATTACCAAGGTAAATAGCAGCGGTGAGCAGGCACACTTGGTGCATCCTTTTAGATATCCTCACCATATCCCCAATCTAGTCCATTGGTAGTGACCTGTGTCCTAGCTGTGCTGCACAGGATCCTGATTAATGAAGTAGAACATGATGATATTTTATATTCACACAAAGATCAAACAGAACAAACAAAATATATCTTCCTTATTTTGGATTACCATGAAGCAAGTAATATAGTGAAGAAGATTATAAATAGACACTGGCAAAAACGATCTGGAGTTGAAAAACATTATAGATCCTCAAAGGGGAGTAAAAAAGTAATTTAAAAGATTTTATTATTTGTTACAATATATCTTTGTTGTACTTTTAGTTTTTGTAATAGCAAAAGGCAGTCACATCAATACAATATGCCAACTGTAAAGGTTAATGAAGAATAGAGGAAAGAGAGAGAATGAAACATAAGGAGAGCACATAACTCTCTTCCCATCTGTAGAATAAGGGCACTGTAAGGGTTTTTACCTTTTGTGGGGTAGTTGTAGTAGGTACAGCACACATAAAGTTTATATACTTCCCCAATAATTTTGAAACAAAAGGTGTGCCATGCTCAGACACAATTTCTACTGGTAACCCTACCCGAGAAAAGACCTGTAACAACTCGTGTACAATAGTTTTAGTAGAAGCAGATTTTTCTTCCCATTCCCGTAGGTTGGGTGGTAGTCCATGTAAATAATGATCTAGCACAGCTATATCCACAATCTGCACAGGATTGTTGCCCTCAGAATTTAACCATTTCTTGCCAAGTGTTGAAGATCAAACATCTGAGATCGAGGTTGTTTACCTTCATCAAACCTCAAGCGCCGGAAACATTGGGCTTCTTTCCATGGTGGAACCTTGGCTAGTAAAGGTTGAGAATACCTTATACGAAAAGCTTAGTACCAGAAGTATTTCAAATAAGGGATCATTTTGGAAAATGGATCTGTCTTCTCCGCCTTTCTCCGCCCTGTTGTCCAGACTTCTCCCCACTGACCCAAAGCACTTCTGGTCTGGAAAAGAGAGCAGATCCGACAGTCCCAGCCAAAATTGGTGAAGAAGGGAAGCCTCATGCCAGGAGGTCTCGACAGCAGCTTGGTGGAACTCTTGGTGACGTTTTCTTCAACAGGTCTCCTCCCTTGTCTCTTGATGGATAGTCATTTGGGCAGTGGTGGTCCTGTGAAGTTCGTGAAGTGCGCTTGTAGCACGTTGAAACGACTCCCAGGTCTCCATGATTGGAGCAGATGATGCGCCAATCGTTGTGAGTATGGATAGCACTGTATGGACCCTTACAAAGTCAGTAGAGTATGCCTGATAACGGGATTGGTCCCCTGAGAACCTCTCAGGCAAGGGGATGCATGGTTCAGAAGCATAGCCCCCTTCCTCCTGGACAGGGTTTGCTACTGGCCGAGGAGATGGATCCAGAGCTGGATGGACGACCCGCATCTTATGTAGTTGATGTTGCAGGTTCTGTCGTCCGGCTTGCAAATTCTACACTGTTTGGGTGAGAGTGGTTAACTGTTGGGTCATAGCAGCCATTGCCTCAGGTATTTCTGTGAGGAGCTACCTGGAGGTGGACTAGGGGAGTCTGAGAGTCTGTATAACAGTCCACAAAAGGTAGTGGAAGGATGATGGAAGAGTAGTCAGGGCACAATCCGGGTCAGCAGTGTAGGTGATCAACGGGTTACAGCAGTAGGCAGAAGAGTAGTCAACTCTTAATCAATTTATTAAACAGCAGGAGACAGGAACTGGATATCAGGGGGACAATGAGGAGAGCAGATATGTGATAACACTGAGCCAACGAGGTAGCATCAGAATACCTGAGTGCCGGCATCCAGGTGAGCTGGGTTTTTAATAGGGAGGTGGGTAGTGACCACACCTCCCCCTTCACTAACCCCTCCCCAAGAACACCCCCTGGTCAGCTGTGGGAGTAGAGCACACAGAGTAGAGCACACAGAAGGTTCCATCCCCTCTTAGAACACACCCCCTGTCCTGCTGTGAGGCAGAAGACCAGAGCCAGGAAGGCAGAGGGGAACGACAACCCACCACGCACCCCCTGACCCCTCGCCAGCGGGCACCCTGGGTGGCATGTCGTTGCATCAGGGTAGGTGCCTTACAAAATGCTCTTATATTCAAGGTTGTCTTATAACCCGGCCTCAGGGAGTCTGAAGCACGGGGAACAATTCTGGGGATGCATTGGTAAGTCAGGGGGGCAAAGTGGCATATCAGGGGGGCAAAGTGGCAAATAGGCGAGTATAAGGCATATCAGGAAGGCAGGTACCTAAGATAATAGACCAGGGAGGAGCTGCTGTTATCTAGATTTTAGTAAAGCATTTAAGAAGACTTATAAATATGGTATGGTCTATGACAGGCCGGGACTGGCCATCGGGCACACCGGGCATTTGCCCGGTGGGCCAGGCCGAATTGACTTAGGGGCTAATGGAGCTGCAGCTCCAGGCCCCTACCTTAAAACCGGTCCTGACTGGGCCTAGGCGGCCGTCCTTAATGCAGGGCAAAAGGGGCACCTGCCCCTTAAGCCCGCAGCAACCGCGACTGGGCTTACGTACGTCACATGACCCTGCTGTGCGTCTGCTTCCCCTGTGCAGATCCGCGGAAGTCTGCGAGCGGCGCGTACATCAGCAGTCCAGGTAAGGGGGTGAGGGAGGCTGTATGGAGTATGTGAGATTGAATGAAAGAGAGAATTAATGAGTATCTGTGAAGGAGTGAGTGAATGAATGTTTATGAATGAGTGTATGTAAATGAGTATCTGAATGAGGAAATTAATGAGTATCAATGTATGAATGAATATCTGAATGAGTGAATGATTATCTGTGAATTAGTGAATAAATATTTGTGAACGAGTGAATGAATATGTGTGTGTGATAGCATGGATGTGTAAGGGGGGGCAAAGATGCCACAGGCAGGATTTTTTGGTGGCAAAGATGCCACAGGCAGGCTGTTTTGGTGGCAAAGTTGCCACAGGCAGGCTGTTTTGGGGGCAAAGTTGCCACAGGCAAGCTGTTTTGG
>VKOC01024779.1:0-12252 GCA_009364415.1 Spea multiplicata | reverse complement strand
ATCTGGATCTTAGTCTCATAGCCAGACCTAGTTGAGGTCTGATTATAAGATGATCCCGATTATAAGACGAGGGGTATTTTTCAGAGCATTTGCTCTGGAAAAAACCTTGTCTTATAATTGAGCAAATACGGTAATTACCGTTAAACTGTGAATAGGATCCCGGCTAATATATTTTTTAAAACAGTGTAATAAATGTAATACTATATTAGAAACATAGCCCCACAAACGACATAAAGAAACAAGCCGCAGCTTCCGAGAAAAAACATCGGCTCCACAACAAAATGAAACACAGTCTGTATCGTGTGGAGTAGCGATATATTAGGAAAAAATATGGGTTATCTTACTCACAAAGGAAGGGAAAGCTGTGTACGTGAACAAAACCACCCGTTGTTCAATTTTGCTGCTCAACATGCTTTACATCTATAATAAACAGTAATTCACGCTCTCTCCTTTGTACTTAGAATTGCTTAGCCAATTTTCCACAATTTCTCCTGCCTTCCTAAATATTTAGTTCACCGCTTGCATTGCTTTAAGGAAACAATACTATTTTCAAACTAATTTTTGCCGGTGCTTTTTAATCGCCTTCTAAAATTGCAACTGGGTAGTTATGTTACCACTATCAAAATTTCATAGATCTTTCTTCTTTACAAGAGAAAAAATATAAACAAGTAGAGCTAATATATTATTCTAGCTATAGGACTGGTTAATATACAATTGCAATTTCATTTTTTTCTCAGAATTATATTGAATTCCCAGAAAAGGAAAAAACTTTGATGTATAATAATCAAGGGAATTAGTCTATGCTGTGATCTTAAGTTTCCCATTCTTAAGATAACCTAATACCAGGGCTGATGCAACATTAAGTCAGGCAGGTATTTTTCATAACCCAAGGACCAGAGGTTTTTTATCATTTTTTTGTATGTTTGTTAAACCATTATTCCCCTTTTCATATTTAACAAACCCACGTAAATTATAGATAGTCCTGTTCAGGAGAAGGGGAGGCTTCTTTTAAAATCATAGGAATTAATAAAGCATAATGATTGTTAGTGATAATAGGTAGGCCAATTCTATTCTAAAATAGAAAAAAAAAATCTATTTTTTGGCAATGTGGGTTAACAATTCTTCTGAAGGTGCCACCGCTGAACAATGACCTAGTTTATGTTCAGCAACATCTCCTGTTTCCAGTGCATTATTTTCTTGGGAAAAGGAAGAAACTTTTTTTTTATCCCTCTCCTCCTCCTGATCTGTCTGTGCTGATCACACTGTGATCAGCAAGCAGGGCTCCAAAGCCCTGCATTCCTGATCGCAATAGATGTGATCAGCCAGCAGGTGGCGCAACCTGCTGATTCTCTTTTGTCCTCCAGTGACCTTCCAGTGAGTGGCACTGACATCCAATGGAAGGGAATGCTCGATCATTTGTCAAGCTGGCTTCTGCTGACAGGGAAAAGTCCTGGCTGTCAAGAGATGTTCCTGCACTGCAACAAAGGACTGATTAAGTCTTACATCAGGAAAAAGGGGTATACTAAATGTTATGTGTCTATGTTTTAGATATTTTATTGTTAGTTCTTGTATATAGTAACACCTTTTTTGAGGGATGTAGCACCTGATCTCTAGTGAAGCAATACAGTAGGTAGGCCGCTATAATAATATGGGCCAACTGTACCACCAGCCAAAATAAACAATGCTTACAATTGAGGAGTCTCTTCGTTGAGTTAGTAGCAATATTTTTTTTGTCATCATTTTGTCCTCTTGTCACAATCTCGTCTTTAAAACACTTGAAGATTATAAGCAAGCCACTAATGCCATCTGATTTAAGGAAAGTTCTTATCTCATGTTCTAATTAGCTAATCACATTTTCTCTTGATCAGTAAGAGATACTAATCATCCCCTGAGCCTTTCTTTGTGATTGGAGCTTGCTATGTACATCGGAACAATTATCTGAAGCAGATGCAAGGAGCAGGAGAAGGAGGGAAGAAAGCTTCCTGACAATCAAACAGTCCTTGTATTTAGTTCCCAAGTGTTGCACTATGCATGGGTTCTAGCTCAGATCTCAAACTCATCGCTTCGTGAAATCCTAATGGCAGGAAGGTAATTAGAGAAGAAAAGAAAGAAAGAATGTAGTAGAGGTATGAAAATAGCATTACCCTTGTTGATTACAGTTTTGTGCGAATTATCTGGCATTGGTAGAAATTAAATTATAAATAGTTGATCTCAATAATTCTAAAGTGTTTTTATATCTGTACAACTAGGATGACACATACACTTTGTATATCACGGGTTGGGATTGTGCAAAATTTAAAATAAACGATTCATTCAAAATGGCAAAAATATACAGAAAGGGGACCACACAAGCTAAAAAGTATAAAAGGCGCACACATTCAGATTCCTGGGCTGCTGCTAGAATAACAATGACGAATAAATACACACAGCAAAGCATACCCAGCCAATACCATTCAAACACCATGTAAGGCATACTTATTGGGCATTCTGTCACACTTTATAGGCATGGGGCCAAAAGGACACGACCCCTGCAAAGCCTGTTTTCATATTCCACTGGACCACTAAAAATGTATGTCAAACTAATGCAAAGTTTGAAAAGTGGTCTTATCACCATAGCAACCAATAGAAGACAGTCCTGAGTGGATTCTGGTGATAGCTGTGGTGAGAAATAACCGCATAACTGGAAAAAAATCCAGAAAGTAAAGCTATTGCACTGCTACATAATTCATACATCCAATATACATTCTATATTGACTATACTGGGGCCACCAACTATAGTCTGAGCATGCGTCCTCTGATCTCTATGGTGGTAGACAACTAACGCAGGAATAGTCTAGCACGGTGTATTTGGTGGGGCGGAATCTAAGTAGACCAAAATGTCCCATAAATGGTCCTTTATGCATGTTGCTGTACTAAACACTGTGTTGTGTATTTAGCGCCACAACCGCACAGCTTTCATTTCAGCAGTCCTCAAAAGATGTCATAGACAAAGTAAGTCCTTGGATATAGAAGTAGAACCACTGGGAAAGCTATTCAACGCCATATTGGTTCCGCTAATGATGTTCTACCCAATGAGCTTTAGCACCTACAAAGATCTATGCCCGTCTTTTTTCAGGAACATTTATTTGTCATGTGATAAAAAGGTAGGCTATGATAAACTGTCGCCAAAGTGAAAAAACATCTTCAAAAAAATGAAAAAATAATACACATATGCTAAGGTTAATTTGCTTAATATACTAGATGACACAATTTTTTGTCTAAGTGGAGCAGCACCTTTAAACTATATTTATATAGAGAAATGAAAGTGGGAGAGAGAGAGAGAGAAATTTTCTGGCAAATTTTCAAAATTTCAGGTTATTGATAGATTAAATAATAGCCTTTTAAACCCAGAGATTACGCACATAACAATTATTTCCAACATTGCTCGGACACTGAAAGGTTAAGACAAAGAAAACAGCACACTTAGAAATCAGACAACATAAACATAGATATTATCGCGATGAGTTACTTACGCTTCCCCTCGGCCAGGCTCCGGTTATATCCGACAGGGCTGAAATACTCAAAGATGAAAACAGTCACAGCAACCACGGTAAGACACATGACAAACATCATGACCCAAACAGCAGGGCTGTATGGCTCTGAAAGAAAGCAGAAAACACATGACTGACAATGATAAAGGATGAATTCGCAGGTCAAATTTCATCAAGTTCTTTTTGTATTTGTAATATTTGTAATTACGCAAATTCGATACGCGAGTCTGGCAGCTTTTAACCCAAAGCTGCCGGTAAACCAAACGACCCAAGATAACCATTAATATGGCAACCCATAAACACCATTATAGAACACATCAGCTGGACACGCATGGTCACACACTATGCTCTTAGACTTTTGGAAAGTGTTGGTTTGTGTATCCAGCCACACACTAGAGGACAGAATCTGCCGGCATCCCATCAGTCTCAGGAATACAGGGCATTTGGCCGGTTTTGCCCAGTAGCCATACCCGGGAACCCCCTGGTTTTAACCCGAAACGTCCAGGTCTACGTAACCCATGTAAGTGTTTTGTTTTGTTCCCTTTATCCTCAGTCCCGTTATAATGCAGTAATGGTAATATTAATTTAATACGCAGTCACTTAATTAAGGTCATCAGCTGTAAAGTTAGTTCATTAATTACAAGCTGATTAAAGAAATGGCTGCTACAGAATCTTTTTGATGTGTGCACTCATGTACTTTATACAGAAGAACGAATTGGATGGGTTTCTGGACGGGAAACGGCTGAAGTTACACGGGAAAATTTACCATTTCTCGTACGAAGGAAAACACTTCCTGAAGAAAGCCGCCGTGAATTGACGGGAAACATTTGCAAGAGGAATATTGTTGTGCAAATCAGAACAGGGAGTCTAGCGATATCTGAAGAGTTTGGAGACAAGCTAGTTATTGATTTTTCTTATTTTATAAATTGCCTATTACTTAGATTTGTGAAACTGCATAATATATATATATAATATATATATATATATATTATATATATATATATATATTACAGTTATCAATAATAGAACTTATATAATATATAAAATATATATAAGTCTGGGATCTATAATTTAAAGCCATTAACTCTACTCAACTCAACTTCAAAGTGACACTCCAGCCATCAATTGACTCATCAGATTCCCCACCTCTGTAATAAGTTGTCTCTCTACCATTCAGCAACATGACGTTCTGGAGACACCTTTGGCTTAATGTTTCCCCATTGCATATAGGCCTATATTCACTGCTGGTTAGTGTGAACGCTCCTGGGGGGCTAGTGAGCCCCCATGTTTATGTGCAGGAAGCACTGTCTTGCTAGTGTTTATTGGCTTTAAGCAGCCAAAACATGAGCATATAAGAGAGCACGGTCAAGGTGACACATGACAATAATGGAGCTGCTTTCTGCTTTTCATTTTTTTATTACAGGTAAACAATGCAATATGTACTTTAATATGAATTCTTCATTAGTGGTAACTTAGAGTAACCAACTCAGGCAACTAACTATGGGCCACTCAACTGAAATTTGACAGCGGACGAGTGGAATGGAGACACAATTTGTGAAATGTGACTAGACTTTATGGCAACTTGACTGTTCCCATTTGGTTTGTCAAGTGTTGCTGAGTTGCTGAGCTGACTCAAGTGCTTGACGTGTAAGTGGGCTCTCTATGGTAACGCTGCACACCAGTAAGGATTAAGCCATGCAGCAGGACCCAAAGGCAGGCTTGAGGATGCAGCTGCTGTAGGCAGATTCACATAGCAAGACATGCATGAGAGGGACGAAAGGACACGTGCAATCACAAACAAAGACATAAAAGAATAGTGACAAGGCCTGCATTGTTGATAAAGAGTTGCATGCAATGGTCAAGAGATTAGCTTTCCACCACGTCAAGGTTACCTCACTATTGTTCCAGCACTGGTCCTGCCCAAACACAAAACAACATATCTACATATGGTGGCATTGGCTAGCTCCCGCCCCATTCAGCCCTCCTCACAAATAGTATGAGCTACCTTTCTGCTACTGTGGGGTCACGTAACATGGTCTTACATGATCTTTCTGAGTTCCTGCCACACCAAGTGCGTTGGCCCAATTTGGGCTGATCTGATTTGAATTATTTTTATTGACCTAGGAGGCAATTGTTCGATTTGCTCCTCCCCAGCCTGCCTGTTAGTAGATGGACCTTTGACTACGAGGACTACGTGTCTCCTAACCACCATATTCATACCTCCCACCATCATCATCATATTCCTCCCCACAATCATTTCCATTCCCTATCATTATCACGCCATATTGCACCAAAATCCTTCCCCTCCATCTCTATACCCAACATTATTTACCCTTCATACTCTCCCCCAGCATTTCCTGTTCATATTATTATGTGTTGATCCCTCTTATTCTACTTGTCCCCGCCCTCCAAGTCCGTCATGATGTCCAAGTCTGTCAAGCTGCAGCCACGTCCAGGGCCACATACATTTTCTGAAAGAGAATTTGTGGGGGGCTGGATGATGCAGGCCATAGTTTGGAGACCCCTGGTCTAGAACAACATCTATACTATTCTGATATTTGTTAGCTGTTCATATTTATATATATATATATATATTATATATATATATTATATATATTTTTTTTTTTTTTTTTTTTGCCTGATATAATTTTGCCTCTGTATAAATCAATGGTAAGGCCGCACCTTGAGTATGCTGTGCAATTTTGGGCACCTTTTCTAAAGAAGGATATCATAGCACTAGAAAGGGTGCAGAGGCGGCTACAAAATTAATAAAAGGAATGGAGCACTATAGTTATGAAGAAAGGTTAACTAATTTAAATCTGTTTAGTTTAGAAAAACGTCGCCTTAGAGGGGATATGATAACGTTATATAAATATATTCGTGGCCAATACAAACCATTGTGTGGAAATCTGTTCATAAACAGGACTATGCATAGGACACGCGGTCATGCATTTAGACTGGAAGAAAGGAGATTTAGACTTAAGCAGAGGAAAGGGTCTTTTACAGTAAGGACAATAAGGATGTGGAATTCTCTGCCTGCAGAGGTAGTTGTATCAGAGTCGGTACAGACGTTTAAACTGCAACTGGATGGATACCTGGAAAAACATGATATTCGGGGATATAATCTTTAATTATGGGGAAACAGCTTATTGATCCAAGGAGAAATCTGACTGCCATTTTGGGGTCAAGAAGGAATTTTTTTCCCTGGTTAGTGCAAAATTGGAAAGAGCGAAGCCGGGGTTTTTGCCTTCTTTTGGATCAACAGCAACAAATTATCAGATATAGGAAAGGCTGAACTTGATGGACGCATGTCTTTTTTCAGCCTATGTAACTATGTAACTATATATATATGCACGCACACACACACACATGGTTTTCTATATTTTCTTTGTATAGTTAATGATACCTGTTTCCATTGACTAAATTGAGATTGGCATTATTAAATAAAATATGATAATTCATGCAGCAGTATGCAATATTTCCAGGAATGTTCCCACTAAAATCAACTGCATTTTGAAACAAGACTTGATTATACTACGTCATAGCGGTACCACCACTACACTCTCCATATCATCCAATTGACTAAATATCAACTTTTTGCATAACCTGCATAAAGTAGAAAAGATCAATAAAAGTTTAAAAGAAAATGTGGGCAACTAGGCACAGATATATTATTAAAAATACATTATTTAAAAAATAGTAGTTTCAAAAAAACACATAGTTCTCAAATATTACTTATAGTAGAGGACGACCAGTATTTTTGATGATCACATTTTCTTTCCAAGCCAAGCTTTTCAGGACAAATAAAGCATATTTGTGAGAAGTAGAATAACCAAACCATACATCTAGGCGTTCCATCCACTCTAGAATTGATATCAGTCTAACCAATGTAAATATAATTAGAAAAGGTCCTATTACAGGAAAAAACAGGTCGATGTTATAAACCTAGAAGGATATTACGTATGGTAATACCGAGATAGTTCTAGTTAACACAAGCACTTGATTTCACTATGGAGGTTTCACAACTTAATGTAGGTGAATTCTCAAGTCTACATCTCCAGGGATTGAACTCAATTCCAAAAGTCACCAATGTCCCTCAGCTTGGAGAAATCATCTCCTGCGTGATTCAATATAATGGTAAAAGGTTCTGTCGTGACCACTGTAGGATCAAAGAAGCTTTCTGACAATGTTCTCAACAAGTAATCCTCATTTCGACAACAGAAAATACACTCATGGGATGAAAACAAGAACCAAGATAATAAGTTAAACCATTTTCAAAAACTTCAGGATATCTTTTTTTTATTATTGTTCTTCCATGATGACCTTCTGGTACAATGGAAAGAAACCCAATCAAAATGTGTCAGCTTACAAGGAAGCCGTAGATTGGTCTTGAACTAAACCTGTGAGATATCACAATAAAGCAACCAGTAGCTGCCCTCACAATCACCCCCATAGCAGATAAGAACACTCGTAAATTGTTTTTCGTTCTCGTGTTCTACTTTAAAGTTGGTCTCTCTTCCCAAATACTCAAATATATAACCAGGTATTGATGTTCATACATCAAAACAGGAAATATATATACGGTATTAAAAAAACACCTTTCATTTATACCATGACAGCATGGATCTTATATTCGTATGCTCGTATTTTCCATGATTATTCCACACCATTAAGTTATTTCCGCCAGCTTGTGGAACCTGACACTAAGGGGAATGGGGGGCAGCAGTGTTATATATTAAGTAGGAGGTTAAAAAAGAGAAAAGAGGAAAGTGGTTCTCACACATAGAAATGTGAATTTCAAGTATTCCTTAATGTTTGTCTGATATCTCGGAATTATGCAGGTTTGGTCCGGAGTCTCCGAGTTAAGCACTGCTTCACGGTGTCTCCAGGTCAGTATCTTCTTTTACTGGAAAGGGTAGCTGCGTTTGATACATACTCGCTAAAGGCTGTACGGAATTCACTTTTTTAGTTGAACAAAGCCTTCCTGTAGACTATATTTGTTTGTAAATGTGAATTTTGACTGTATCTTAGCGTTATGAAAACCGGTAGACTATGACTGAATGTTTATTTTGCTCAAGATAGAATCAGAAGAAGCAAAAAAAATAAAATGTTTCATGAATAATTTGAGCCAGATTCTTGTGCCAACCATATACAAACAAGTGGCTGTGCAATCAGAGCCAGACCGGGGAGGACTAGCCTGACCTGACACTTTAAGGCCAGCGGCTGCCAAATGACTTATGCCTGTCCGTAAACTGGATATGCATGGCTACTCGTTATGTTTTTATATCTACATAGCACGCAGCTGGTAACAGCAGACAGCAGGACCTCTGAAGTATGCAGCCCTAGCGGCTACCAGCCCACCAGAAAACAACACTTTGTTTCAGTAAGAGGTAAATGATGGAGATCCCCAATTGAGATAATAAGCCATCGTGTTTGGTAGATAGCCTTGGATGTCCTGATGCCATACCTGGAAACTTTTTGGCTCCGGCTTCCCGGAGACCTCCCCTTGCAGGATGCACGTAGGAGATCCTGCTGACGTCGGTCAGTCCCCTGACCCAGAGTTCCCTCTTAGTGAGCCGGAGACCCAGAGAAGCGGCGTTTCACCCTGAGACTCTGGATTAAACCCTTAGAGTTCACCGGCATGCCTGTTGCCATTCACTCACGTCAGGGCACAGTGTAATTAAATAATAACAGGGGGCAGAATTGTATTTCAAATGCATTTATATGCATGAAACAACAAAAACCTGCGGAGTACTTAATTCTGACATTCAAACTATTCCCTAAACCTTCAAATACACATTTTTAAGTCAATTTCATCTTGATACTTACAATCTTTATCTACATCAGTTGCTTCGTGTAATGTTAGCTGTGTATCACAAAATTGCTCCTGTTATTTTTTTTTTATTATTTTTTTTTCCGATGCATTCTGTAGTTCCAAACGGAGAGAGAATCACTAGAAGGAAAAAAAAATTTGCCGGGATCTTGCTACAGAAGCCAGCACACACTGTACTACAAGGACTTTATAATATGGTTCATTAAAATAATACAGTTCGATTACGACAGTCCTATTCCAAGCTATCTACGAAACCCGCTGTTTGGGTAAAAGCATAATTAAATATCATTGCTTTTTGTAGTCATTTTTAGGACTAGAGATTGGTCTTATCGCCATTACGTATGGAGCTATAACTATAAGACATATTCTACAGAAATTACAGGCGTACCACCAAAATTATGTCTATTTGACAAACACGATCCTTGGGATTGGGAGCTTATTCTTGGTGTGATTCTGTAGGTCAAACCAAGATAAATAACTCTTAAAGGTGCGTATGTTCCTTAAGGATAACTTACTTAAATCGATTCTAGCAGTAGAAATTAATTTGTCAATACTGACCTCCATCACTCTTAAGTAATACAATAATAGCTTGAATGGTCTTAATTACTTTGGATTTTTTACTCTAACGAACAAGATATTTTTAGATTTGGTCATTTAAATGCTGCATCTCCATAGGCATTTCAAAAATTGATTGGGGACCATTAGCTTGCAAGGATCAGACAAATGGTCTCAATGTACATCTTCTAATGTAACTGCCACCCCATTGATAATTTAAGTTATACATAATAATTAATACATTTAGATTTGTGATGCTGTCGATTACCGTTCATGGTGACCTCTGCATTATTTTACAATAAGTTGAACAGTGAAATAAATGTCCTTGTTTTATTCGTAAAAACACCTAAGTGACCCTGAAATTTTAATTGGTTGTGTATATGGAGTTTTGTTACTGTATCGGTTATATGCTTTTGATTATATGTAGAAAATATGTGGGTGACATTAATACAGAGGCGGTCAAATATTTATTAGTACTGGAAGCATCAATAGATTGCAAGAATCTAGTACAAATTATTCGTCAAACGTTTTGTACCTACTCCTGGTCTTGTGCAACCATATTAGATTAATACTTTTTTTCTGGAGCTCTCCATGAAGATATCAAAAGAAATATTGAGATGGACTACAAAGGATCAGAAATCCAGAGAGCATCTAGACATCAGGCAACTAGAATACAAAATAAGTAACGTTTCTTACTTTTCTCTCAAGGAACAAACACATGCAGGTAAATATACCTTCAGCCAGTTCTCATTTTAGGAATACATCTCCTCTTTAGGAGCAACAATTCCGTCCTTGAGACCCAAACCCTCTGTGCCTTTCCCGAAATGCTTGGTGGGTCACACAAAAACTCTTGGCGAAGTCCTTTACTGCCTCTATCCGCATCCCCCTAAAATGTCCCTTTTTGACAATTTGAAATAATGGGAGTTACGAGAATGCTCTAGCATTACTGTGAACATTGTTTTTCTAACTCCAAGGAAAATATCCGGTATGGTTATGATTTTAAAACATATAGGGTTAACTCTAGCCATCATATGCTCCTGATCGCCTTCCAACCAGTGGCACGAATGGTTGAACCAAGTTGAGGATGTTCTGTTGCTGCTCTGTAGTTGCAGCTTCTCTCTTGCAAGCCAAGAACATGTTTTAAGTATGTTGATTTTCTTTTTATTTTTTTATCCTTGCTCTTTATTCTACTCTAACCAGCTGGGAATGAATTTCATTTCATTTCTTTTTATTTGAAAATATGGGCAAGTGCAGTGAAACAGACGCAGAGCTAGAGCAGAGTTGATTTTTAACAATGAATTCAGCCATCCATAAAGAAAGGGCTGGGTGAGTTATTTATTTGAAATATTTTACAGTTTACAATACGGCCAAGGACATCCTTTTGAAAAATACTTTATATTATAGAAAATAATTATGCGTAAATGAATCTCTATCATGTTGCTGCATACCCACACAAACATCCATCTTCAGACTTTTGTCTATTTGCTCGGAAGATGTTGCAAAAAAAGTTATAAAAAGATTATAAAAGTTGTCTGAAATGGAAACCTTTGGTGACCTCCTAAGCTAACGTATATACTGGTAGAATAACTGGGAACCTCTGGGTGAAGTGTCACTTCTCCGGGTCTCCGGATCATGGCCTGAAATCTGTGGGTCACAAGAGCAGTGCATAGACACACCCCACTTTTCGTCCATGAACATTCCCCCCCCCCATAGAAATTTAAAGCAGTTGGGACTAACCCAGCCCACAACTTCACCAGCCCCACCCACTGACATCAGTCCCGCCCATGAACATCATCAGGCTACCCAAAGAGGGAGTCAGAGCCTGGAAGTTCTGGATATGGTAAGTGGCTTTATGGGGAGGCGGGTCTTGCTGCACAGAGGGGTGTGACTAGACAAATATAGCGGTGGAGCTAGCCTTAGATATCATTTAGGCTAGGTTTCCACTTTTTTTTTTTTTTTGCTAAAAACACCCATAAAAACGCCAATTCAGCTACACAGCGTTTTTTTAGTGAAAAAACGCTGCGGCCAGATGTTAGCTGTTCTTCAATAGGAAATCGCAAAATGCCATATCCACTTGGCGTTTTTCTGTTTGGCGTTTTTTCAGTCCTGTTTGGCGTTTTTCTGCTTTTTTGGGCTCTGTGGCAGTTTTTCAAAATCGCAGCATGTTGACACTCTGGCGTTTTTTGCAAGGAAATCCTGGCGTTTTTCACCGATAGAAGTCTATGGGAGAGGAAAAACGCCATGAAAAAGCCATGTGTGTTTTATGCCTTGGCGTTTTTTTATGGCGTTTTTCCCACAGTTACAATGCAGAGGGTGGACCCAGTATCTGTGTGT
>VKOC01024777.1:0-16625 GCA_009364415.1 Spea multiplicata | reverse complement strand
GGTTAATGTTTTGCGTACTCCTTTAGCACCTCACTATAGCTCCTTCTACACTGAGTGTCTATCCTATGACAACAGTCGTTACACAGGCACAAATTAATCCTACTAAAACTGATTAATATTATTTGTTAAGTATTATACCAGCTACCTATATTTAACATTTATTGTCATATATGTGAGCAATAATCAGTAACAATTACTGTTATTTCTGCTACATATATAAATATTGTTTTGACCATAAATTGCCCATAAAATAAGAGTGCCTGCATAATACAAGAGATATTTACGTGGTCCAGGGCCTTTGGGTTTTTATAGTTGGAAATGAAATTGAAAATCACCATACAAAATGATTAACTGTCTCAGCTGTTATACTGTTGCAAATAAAGAGGGAGAATTGAAAGGTAATACACTCACAATAACAGCAAGCATATTGATGCAGTCATTGGATTTGCAGAAACAGTGGCCTTTGAGTGATTACCCTTTGCTGAATGTCGTTCTCTATTGTATGAAACATCAATTGGATTGAGAAGATAAATGGTATCACCATTTAATTTTACTTTTATGGAAAAAATACTGAATATCCAATTTAAATGTATGTGCTTTAATAAATGATTAAGTATTTCTTTAGCCTGATGCTTCATGGTGTAAATATTCAATATTTTGCCAATTAATGACTAGTGAACAGTAATATGAAAATATGATTTCATTTTTCATTGGAGGCATACCTTTTTCTCAAGAGTTTTTTTAGTCTTTTACAAACTTCTCAATATTGTCATATAGTCATATTTTTTTCTTTCTATGTGACAATCAGGCGGGGAGGAGAAGAATTTCTCTTGTCACGTATCTGCTCTCATCCTTCTCGTGATGTGATGACGAGCGGCGACTCGGACAAATGGATGAAAATGGAGCAACGGAACAGATTACGAGAACCAGTAAATGAAAATGAATAAAAATAGTATAATATCGACCAATGTTTTAGTGTGTTTTATCGGAAATACTCTATACAGGTGACCCATTCCAAGGGGAAAAATAGAAATCTCGAAGGATGTAGAGAGACTACTACTTAGATAATGGGAGAAAAAGGTACCAAATCTCAAAACACCTAAACAAAAGTGGAATGAAGTAAAACATCAGAAGTCTACAACCAGCCAATCAGCAGAAACCACTGGACACTGGAGTCAGAATGGATGTGGCATTGATCGAAAAACTTGTGAATTCCAAGTACAATAACACAAGTAGAAAGGTCAAGCCAAGAGATCTAATTAAATGGGCACAGTTGCAGGGGCGTGTTCAGGGTCAGGTGCAGAAGCATAGCCAGGGTCAGATTTAGAGCACCAAATTGTAGCAATTATCACCAAACGTCAGCTGAATACCTTAAAAAAGCACCAATTATTGAAATTGTCCAGAGTCTTTGCTCACCTATGAAGCGGTAGACCACACATGCTCACAATGAGTAGCTGCATCGCATAGTGCATAAAAATGGCCTGTTCTCTGTAGCATCACACACTACAGAGATCCAAACTGCCACTGGAACCAACATCAGCATAAGCGCTGTGCACCAAGCTGCACACAAGCCAAAGATCACTATGCCCAATACCAAGTGCTAGCTGGAGTGATATAAAGCCACCGTCTCTGGACTCTGTAGCAGTGGAAACATATTTTCTGGAGTGATGAATCACACTTTATTATTTGAAAGCCTGATGGGGTTTGATCGCTTCCCCTGGACATTCCCTTCGTCCACTGGTTTTCTTTTCTTTTGTTTGGGGTTTGGCAGATGCCAGGAGAATGCTACCTACTAAAATGCATAGTTCCTACTGCAAAGTTTGATGGAAGAGGGGTAATGGTCTAGGGCTGCTTCTCATGGTTCTGGCTAGCCAGTGAAGAGTTATGTTAATGCTACAGCATACAAAGACATTTTAGACAATTGTATGCTTACAAATGTGGCCATTTTTGTTCCAGCATGGCTGCACTCCTGTACATGAAGCAAGGTCCATAAATACATGGTTGCAGTGGCGGAACTACCGGGGTCGCAGGGGTCGCAACTGCGACCGGGGCCTGGAGTTCTGCTAGTCAGGGGGGCCCAAGGGGTGCCGAGCGGTTGCTGAAAATGACCGCTCGGCAACTCTTGGGCCCCTGACTGACAGAATCCAGGACCTTCTGCTCGCCACCGCCGCCGCCTCAGCGCCGCCCAGAATGCAGTGTCCTGCCAAAGGGGGTAGGGAGGAGTGGTAGATTGTATAGCGTGGGAGGGTAGATCAGAGAAGGGGTTAGAGATCCCGAGAACGGGGGTTAGAGGAGAGGAGATCCTGAAAACGGGGTTGTGAGGAGACCTGAAACGGGGTTAGGAGGAGAGGAGATCCTGAGAAGGGGGTTCGAGGAGAGGAGATCCCGGAAACGGGTTAGGAGGAGAGGGAGACTTTATAGTTGGGGTTAGGGAATGAGAGATCCTAAAACGGGGCCGAGGAGAGGGGAGATCTTGAGAAGGGGTTAGGGAATGAGAGAGGAGATCCTGAGAAGGGGTTTAGGGAGGAGAGGGGAGATCCTGAGAAGGGGTTAGAGGAGAGATCCTGAGAAGGGGTTAGAGGGAGAGGGTTGATCCTGAGAAGGGGTTAGAATGAGAGAGAGATCCTGAGAAGGGGTTAGGAGGAGATCCTGAGAAGGGGTTAGGAGGAAGAGGAGATTGTGAGAAGGGGTTAGAGGAGAGGAGACGGCAGTGATAGATGGGCTAGCCCTAACAGATTCTCGCACCGGGGCCCTGAAGTTTCTAGTTACGCCCCTGCATGGTTGAATGAGTTTGGTGTATAAGAACTTGACTGGCCCGCACAGAGTACTGACCTCAACTTCATCAAACACCTTTGGGATGAACTGAAATGGAGATTGCGAGCCAGGCCTTCTCCACCAACATCATTGCCTGAAATCACAAATGCCCTTTTGACTGAATAGGCACGAATTACCACAAAAGAGTGGAGGCTGTTATAGCCACAAAAGGTAAGCAACTCCATATAAATGCCCATGGTTTTGGAATAAGATGCCCGACAAGCTCATATAAATGTGGTGGTCACATGTCCACATACATTTGTTTCTTTTGTAAGTTTCTTTCTCACAGTCTTCATCATAAATACTATAATAGTTAAAGAGCAAAGTCTATGTTATGTCGTTTTTTCACATTTTAGCACAAAAACTCAAAGCATGTTTGTCAGCTCACAATACCTTACATTACATTACATTTTGATGTCATATTACAGTCTCCCATCAGAGGTGTAGGGAATTTTAAACTCAAATTCCGTTTATTGATGGTACAAGAAAGAAATTACATTGTCCACAGATATGAAAAGGAAACAATAGAGATACAAACTCTGACAGGCGTACAAAAAAATAAGCAATGCACACAAATGTACAAAAAATACAGCAAGCAGGCACAACATGACCTGCATAGAAACGGGTTACAGTGCGTATGCATTATAAACCTTCGGTAGGAATAGCGTACGGCCCCCATTGAAGCCAATACAAGAACCGTGGAGGATCATAGTCTATGAAAATAACAAGAGGTACCATCCAGAATAAAAACAAGCATTAAGTCCAGAACAGGAAAAAAAAAAAGAACAAAAACAGAAACAAAGACGCGTACCGCCGACCCATCGGGCAACCAGGTAGAGATCGAGCATCAGAAGGCGAAAAACTGGAGTATTGCGCAGGGAGAGGGTGAATACCTATGTAGAGAGTTCCAAAATTTTAGGGAACTCAGGAGAGGATGTCAGATTCTTCCACCAAAACCACCTACTCTCATATTGGGAGGCCTTGCCTCTGGAAGACCAAATCAATTCCTCCATATAGGAGACCCGTTGCATTCTAGTAACCCATGCCTGGATTGGAGGAGTGCACTGCTGCCTCCAGAAGCAAGGAATGACCGCTTTAGCAGCACTGAAAATATGGAACAACACCGAATGTTTATATTGAGCAAGGGAAAGCTCGGTATGATGTAACAAAGCAGCTTCAGGGGCTATAACATAATTCGGGTCACCGACTTCCCTAACAACCCGTTCAATAATGGTCCAATAGGGAGTCACAAGAGGGCACTCCCACCAAATATGGAGGAACGTACCAGGACCCGCCAGACACCTCCAACAAAGGTCAGGGACCTGAGGCAGAAAGCGATGTAGGTCATGCGGGACCCGGTACCACCTGACTAGGAGCTTATAGGAGGCCTCCTGAATCCTACTCGCCACTGCCCCCTTGTGGATCAAAAGGATAACCTTATCCCAGTCCTCCGCGGAGGAGAGGTTGGGTAAGTCTGCTTCCCACAAAGCTAGAAAGTAAGGTTTAATCGCTACACGCGGCGCCAATAGCATGGCATACAATAATGACATCAAGCGGGCTGGTTCCCGACCGGATGCACATAGGGACTCAAATTCCGTTAAAGGTCTACGGTAGTTGACATCCCGAGGGAGGGAGGTAGCAAAATGGACAAGTTGTGCATATAAAAAGGAATCTTGTGCCCGTGGGGGGGACAAGCGAAGCAACTGCTGGAGAGGTGTCACACCATCCGCCGTAACAAGATGGTGAAAGCGCAGGACACCTGAGGGCAAAGGGGACAACCGAGAAACCCCACGAGACACACATCCCGGGGAAAACGCAGGGTTGCCAGATAAAGGGAACAGAGGGGATGGGGAAGACGTTATTATCCGCAGAGACATATATTTTTTAAGAATTTTAACCGTAGGGGAGACGGTGGTGTGTCTGAGAGAGGCAGCGCGTTTATGTAAATCTGGCAGCCAAGGATACGCATAAATAGGGCAAGGGACCACAGCATTCTCAATTTCCACCCACTGTTTAGGGGCGAGGATCGACCACTCCACCACCCGGCGGAGATGAGCCGCATGGTAGTAGAGCTCCAAGTCTGGAGCCCCCAGACCTCCATTCAGCTTGGGGCGGGTAAGGTGATGAAAGCCCAATCGGGAGGAACCCGAGGCCCAGATGTATTTAATAAAGGCCCGCTGACATCTCCGAAAATAAGAACGGGGGATAAAGATGGGGAGGGTGTGAAAAAGGTACAAAAATCTGGGCAAAACGTTCATTTTAATAACCGATACTCTCCCAAACCAGGACACGTGAGGGTACGCCCATTTACAGAGGTCCACAGAGACCTGGTGGAGCAAAGGAAGGAAATTGAGGTCAAATAACAACGAGAGGTTGCTGGGGATCTTTAAACCTAAATATTTAATGGAAGTCTCGCACCATCGAAAGGGAAAACGAGCTCGCAAGGCCAATTTATCAGGTTCAGACAAATTAACACCCAGGATTTCTGATTTATCCATGTTGATCTTATAATTAGAGAACCTCCGAAAGATATCAAGCACTGCAAGAACGTGAGGTAAAGAGCTCTGGGGGTCAGACAGGAGACACAACATGTCATCCGCGAATAAGGAGAGTTTATGTTCCTGATTAGCGATAGTTATCCCCTTAACGGCAGAATTACCCCTAATAGCGTTGGCCAAAGGTTCCATACCTAGTATGAAGAGAAGTGGAGACAGGGGGCACCCCTGTCTAGTGCCATTCGACAGGGTGACCGGCTGGGACAGGGAGCCATTCACCAAAATCCTGGCGGTGGGGTTATAGTATAATGATTCAATCCAGCCTCGGAACGTCGGGCCCATCTTACAGTATAATGATTCAATCCAGCCTCGGAACGTAGGGAATTTTAAACAAGCATTGGGTCATAAAACCCAAATCTAAGACAAAACCGAAGACTGACTAAGGTCTGGACGTCTCTTCATCAGAAAATTATTATGAGTATTGATGATCTGGTTCTCATTTGCATCAAAGGGTTTCATTATATTAAAAATATATATAAAAAAGTTATATCTATCTTTTATCCTATTAATATAGAACTCTCGCAAGAACCAGATATTTAGGGGTTTTTTAATTAAGCTGCAGCTATAATATTTTATTTCTGGTGAATTTTGATACATATTCATACTATTAATTAATAATAATAAAAAAACAAGACAGTATGTGTCATTGCATGTTGCCGAGGTGCTTTAGCTTATGAACTCCTGTGTTTTGGAGTCTGATTGTGCGGTTATTTTCTTCGAGGCAGAGATATAAAACCGAAACTTAATACGATATGACTTAATGATTAAGGCCAGAAGAAATATATACTGTGATCCTGTAGACCTACAACTTTCATGGATTATATAAGTTCTCTTATTTTGAATTAAATTCCCAGTTTGTGCCTCAGGTAAAGGTTATCACGAAGAACTAGTTTTTTGTGTGATGATCCGTTACTTGTACTAGCGGACTTGGATTATGCAAAAATCTCCATTGTATTACCAAGGAATAAAGGGAACTCAATTGGACCATTTATATATTCTTTTACTGCACAATCAATGTTAGCTTACAAAACTTCTTGGTTTAATTTTTACTTGTGGAATTTATTATTGTCAAATGTTATTGTTTTTTTTTGTGTAATGCATTTTTATAATAATGGCAGTTTTAAACTATTCTATGAGCTAAATTTTAGGTCAACATATTTTGAATCTGCAACATTGTGACACTTTGTTTATGCTGATGAGTATTTGGGATTATCCTATTCTTTATTTTTATACTACACAGTGAATCATAAAGCTTGACTTATTGACAATATAAGGCTGTTTGTTGACGTTTAGTTATTGCTTTTATAAGCATTGGAAAATGAAGGTAAAAAATGTAAAATTATAACATACACTTTGATTTTATTGATGTGTCTTATAGTGACAAGGAGCGTAACAATTATTGGCCCAAATTAAGAAAGAAAAACATTGAAAGCAATGTATTTAATGGTCGATATGAGGCCAAGGTTTAATGACTGGATTCAGCAACTTTGTGATTATTGGAAATTAAATTATTGATTGTCAATGTACCATAAGGTACATGCTAATTCAAAGCCTCTTAGGGGCATTAAACATCCAACTCCTAGTGCTGTCTGACCACTTCCTACCAACTCCCTGCCCATTTCCTCCCCACAACCAAAATCTGGAACTAGCCCATCTCTATACCCAGCTAGCCAAACATCTATGTGCTGCTAACCCCTTTCCTATATGTGGATAGTTTCGTCCTCTCACAAATCCAGTCTAATGTCTAGATTTGTGTGATTTGTTTGAATTTGGAAAAGATAAACTCAGTACCATGCCTTTAAACTGCCCCCATCATCTGTTTCATAGTTAACTGGCATTGATGTCACTACTGCCATCAAATTTATTTTCATTTGCTTTTTATTACTCTTTCTGCATATATTTCATATTGTAAGTTGAATTTGATATTTAATGTTTATATTTGCTTGTGTAATCGAAGTATCGTAAGCATTCACTTCTTTGTAATTCTGTGTTATAGAGCACTTCATTTGAAATCACTTTGCTGGTCGACATGTAATTTCCCAAAGCTCATACAAAATAATGCTGTGGATAGCACTCTGGGTTCAGTTATGCCGATACTGCATTTTACATTCTGCTGCAGCTATATATACCCAGGATTCAGGGGCCCTTGCTATCCAAACGCTCTACAGTTTCATTATCATCCCAAACTACTTAGCATGAAGAGGCTACACATTAGACATGTTGATTACCACCACGGAAGCCACGGCATGCAGTTAGCACGGAAATAGGTCTTACATCAGCAGAAAAAGCAATCTACATTACGAGAAATCATTGACATGTCTATCAAACACATTTGGATATTGACATTCGTGTAAAAGTTCAAATAACTCATAGTGGTGAATATATAAATAAAATTGTATTTAAGCATATACCAACAATGCCTTTACATAAATTTGGGAGTTTATGTAATTAAATACCTATTCTTCCATAGGGTACAATGGAAGAATAGGCATTCTATTGCCTATAGGTATTTAATTCGAAGTGCTCTCCAGTCCACTATTATTTTTGTGTCACAAAATATATATTTTTTTGTTACATATTTTAATTTTAATACTGGCTTCAGTTTGACGTCAGAATCATTGAGCTTTGAACGTATATTTAACTCATCTATTTGTCTTTAATGAAATAATCAAACTATCTAGTTGTTTCTAAACGAACGACGTCAGATCATGGTTTTTTTTACTGTACACAAAGGGCACCATGAATGGTTCATAGTCTGCAAATGAAATGCTGAAGTGTTCTGTGGGAAATATTGTTCTGTTTCTGTAGCCTCTACTGGCTTAGTCTATTCTACATACAGAATTAAGAATTACTTTACTGCAAGAATTACTGTGACAGCCAATCGATTGGTCTTCTATAACTGTCCACTAAAAGAATGAGTAAAAGAGTACTTCTATAAATCAAAATGGATTGTGGAGATGGCTGAATCCTGAACAATTTATCAACGTGAGAGTTCCCAACTTGACTGTATTTTCTTCCATTCCCTTGCAGAGTTTTAATGTCCTGAAATGCCTTGAAAATAAGACATGAATGGCAACATTTGATAATGGTAAATTGTTTATACTATGTTTAGCATGTGATAATAGATATATTGTGCTGTGAATGTATACATATCTACACATAAAAGATATTAATTTATAAATGTTTTGTTAATCAGGGATGGTTTCTTAAGATACTGAAATGGTGATGAATATCCTGTTTCCTAGAATGCTAGGAAGTTCCTGCAAATAAAATCCTGTTTTTTTGTATTACTTTGGACTATGTGACAAGTGGTGACAAGAGACATATATTGTGCAATGTCCTTTGGGGAAATGAGGAGATATGCTAATGCTATTGGGTTAAAACCTTGAGTTTTTGAATTTGCTGGGATTCAGGGAGCTTGCATGCTGCGCTCGAGGATATGACGTCATCTGAACTCACCAAGGGGATCACAAGAAATGTTTCCATAAGCTAGTACAGCCTTGGCTAACATGTAGATACATGCTAGTTCACTTATAGGACAGATACTTCTGTAGAAGGACAAAGGGTTTTATTTGCAATGACCTAACTTATGGAAATGGTTAAATTCCATGGTTAAAATGGTTAAATTCCCTCCAGAATTAGACCACAACCTCATAAAGAACATTTCAGTTTAGAGTGTGTAGCAATGTATAAACAATGTTATTTATAAATGAAAACATGAAATTTCCATTTTTTTCCAGTTTTATATGTTATCGCTAAATAATTACTCTCTCTTCCTCACCACTTTTCTCTCGAAACTTAAACAAGTAGCAAATGTTAAAATTAACTGAACCTAAGCACTTTAAGCTGGTGTCTCAAAAATGTATCCTAAGGGGACATGCATTTCTTTAGCTGCCTACTGCAGTTTTAGGAAACGATAGGTACAGTCATACAGGGTATGTAGCTCACCTGAGATACGACACAGATATAAGCAACATATGCAAGTTAAATATAAAGGTGATTAATCCCTTGCGGAATACCAAATGATTATCTGTTGAAAAATGGCCATGTTTCTGCTCACCTTAGATTTCCTGTTTGCTAGGGATCCTTGGCAGGCCCACAGGACGGGTGCTGGATAGGCAGACTAGTGCATGCTTTTTAGTGTCTCCCTTTCGATAGTCCCTCTTTTGACTTCCAAATCTCTCTGACCTCCTTTCATTTCCTTCTTTTCTAGAACATCATAACGTATTGTCGGTATCACAATGATCTACAGATATAAAAGTCACTGTAAATTATATATAGGCAGCGTAAAGTATTTAGAAATTGTGTAAATAAAATGCATTATTGTTCCAAATCTCTAACAGAAATAGCCTTGATAGTTCTCAAATGAAAAAATGTGTTTAAGTAAAGCTCTCCCTTCTAGCCAAACCCATGATCATACTACCTAAAACGTTCAAATCTGAAATCATAGAATATGTACAGTGATGAGGAGTGACGAGGAGCAAAGAGTGATGGGTATAGTAGAATCCAGACGATTCTCCACAGTAAAAAACATGCGTTAAAGTGCGTGGGTTTAGAAGATTTAGTCCTGTTGCAACATAAATATGCAGGCCCTCTTTGTTGACCTGCTTTTATAAACGAAGAAATTGAGTACACTAATGTAGTGAGTGCATCAGCTCGTCACAAGGCAGACTAATGACTCCAGTATGCTTTCACTGCATTATAGCAGTTTTCTTGGGAGGTCAAGGGCATACATTCCTGACATAGTGGACAACGGTAAGTACTGGAGTGATTCTAGAAATTGTACTTTTTATTGACTGTCCATATATTTTTTACAATTACATTTACTTTTTGTGAGATTGTGTATAAAACAAGACTTATAAACTATTGGGCTGTCAAAAAAATAGTTCATTTATTACCACTAAATGTCAAATACAAAGGCATTTTATGGAATTTAAAGTTGACGGCTTGTGGTATGCGGCAAGATCAATACTCTATTAGTTTACTTGCGTTTAGTTATAAATTACTTCTCATTCAAAATGTAAAGCGACATTCAAGATGGAAAGCATGGGAGTGCTACCTTTCTGTAAAGTAGTCATTAAAAGAAGTTGAAATTCTCTCTTTTTTTCTATGAATACAGCTGCTTGTAAATATAAGAGATTCAGATGGGTTCGATAGATTTCACACCTGTCTGCCACTTCAGGGGTTATTATACTTTTTGGGCTATAAACACAAAACACACTTAAAGCATTTAAAACATGTCCACAAAAAGGGATTTATTAAACTGTCGGTGTTCATCAAGGTGAACTACAATATATTGGTTTGAATTATATTGGTCTGAATGGGACTCTCCAACTTACAGCCATTTACATGCAGTAAAATGCATTGGGGTCCTTGAAAAAAGCAACTCTATTATTTATTAAAAGAAAAAAAGTATAGAAACACCTTTGGCCAAGTTTAAAATTTGAAGCATTAGCATTTTTTCTGCAAATTTTTTATCCAAAGATAAATCAATAAAAAAGTGAGGAGGAACTCTAGAAAATGGAGACCAAGTGAATGTCAATTAGCTAACGTCTCATTTAACTATGAGATAATGTAATTTATGAGTCAAACAAAATCGATAAAGAGAAAAAATACATAGAGGCAGGTAGGAGGTTTCAGGGTTCATTATGGTGATTGATGATATTTTTGGGTTGCTAGCAGAATAAAAATGCAAATATTTGAAATTTGCAAGAAGTTACGATTACCAACACAGATAACACTTTTATAATAAAACAAAATATTCTGTTAATGGTGTTTTTGGAGTCTTGGTATCTTGGGTTTCACGAGTTCGTTTCTGAAATCATATTAATATGTGCTGTATTTATCCCAAAACACAAAAGCCCACTTACCACATCAGGGAACACATATGAAATCAGAAAATACTACTGAGCAAAGAGCAGCTGGATATCCAACCCCAAAGAAAACGAGGTGTTTTATGCATCTATCTCAATTTACTCTATAAATACAAAAAACAGGTAGAGCTACAATTGGTTTTGTTATGGACAATGGTTCCCATAATACTCAGATGCCTGTTTGGTACAAAGGTTAGTAATCACTATGAAAACAGTTCTTGGTTGTTCCTCCAGTATTTTGCGTGTAATGGCATAAATAATAAATACATGTTATGATATATCAGGTAGAATTCTTGAAGTCTGTTTTCAAAACAAGCATGTTATGTACTTGTAGCTTGTAAAGGATGAGGCTATTATTTAATGCTATATCCAAGGCATCATGACACAGCGTGAGTTAACATTATAACAAATGAATACATCATAAATTTGCGCATATGTTCCCTCCGCATGTCATACAGCAGAACCCTCTTGGCTCTAGTCCCGAAACTGACATCTCCACCAGCTGCAGCTGTTCAACAAAAGGAACCAAGTGATTCAAAACCCTTTAGGATATTAACAGCAGCTGGATGAAGGAAGAACACTTGGGGAAGGGCAATAAGATATCACATTTGTGTGAAGCAACCAGATCTTCTATAAAATAATTTAAGAACAAGCAATGTTCAGCTCTCGCATTAAAAATAAAAAATAACCTGCAACCAGGGGTGTACCTAGAGTATTTGGCACCTGGGGTGGATCCTGTATATGGCACCCCCACACACACACACACTTTAAAACTGAATAGCTTCTATTGAAGGTGGTACATAATAACACCTATCACTATATACTGAGCCAGACACTGACGGGGGTACAGCATTACACCTATCATTACATACTAAGGCAGACATTGACGAGGGTACAGCATAACACCTATCACTATATACTGAGGCAGACATTGATGGGTACAAGCATACACCTATCATAAATACTGAGGCAGACAATGACAGTGGTACAGCATAACACCTATCACTATATACTGAGGCAGACATTGACAGTGGTACAGCGTAATCCCTATCACTATACACTGAGCCAGACATTGACAATAGTGCAGCATAACCCCTATCACTATATACTAAGCCAAACAGCGATGTGGTGGAGGCCTACCACTTCAGTGTCTGGCTTAGTAGGGATGCATCAAAATGAAAATTCTGGACCAAAACCAAAAATTCAGCATTTACTTGGCCAAAACTGAAAATGATGCCCCCACCATAAAAAAAGCTCACACTTTCATTAAAAGTAATATATATATATAATTGTAGGAGCTATCACGCCCAGGCATACCCAGGTTCTAGCATGTACTGGTTGCCTGGGCATGATAGGAGTGTGACTGCTGTTAGCAATCATATATATATGTATATTAATATTGTTATTATTGTTGTTCACACTGGAGGCATAGAATCAGACATACAAATCCCGTATTTGCAGGTATACAATAATAATGTAAGGAAACATAGCATTGCAGGTATAGATCAACTAGAAATCACATAAAAACTCAGGCAATAAAGGTATAGATAATACCCCCCTAAAATACAGGCATATATCACAGATTGCATACCCCAAAGCCAGTGTCCACATTACCCACATAGAACCTGACCAGCACCCAAATTACACACACACATAGGACGTGCCATCTTTGCCCCCAAACAGCCCAGCATGAGTCAGCATTGTTCCCAAACAGCCGAGTGTACACCATCTTTGTCCCATAAACACGCTACCTGTGCCATCTTTGTCCCTGCCTGTGCCATTTTTGTCCCATAAACACCCTGCTTATACCATCTTTGCCTTTTTGACAAATCAATTATACACCTAATACACAGAAACTTCTACAGTCACTCACTAATTCACTTTCATTCACACAATTCATCCACACATTAATCCATTCATTTTCTCTCTCTCATTCTGACTCTTTATTCCAATATTTTTGCTACCCTCCTTCCTCCCTTCTCTCGATCTAACCATTCTCACTCCTTTCTGCCCTATCTACCCCCTTCTGCCCTATCTACCCCTTCTCACTCCCTTCTCCCTATCTACCCCCTCCTAACTATCTACTCTCTCCCCCCTTTGAAGTTCACTTACCTTTCAGGAGTTCTGCGGTGGGGGTGCAAGGCCTCTGCCTCCCAGCTCTGCCACTGTATGGAACAGTGATGGGAGTTATGATGTACTTTTAGAGCATAATTATATAATGAAAAAGACATTGGAAATGGTACAGCATAACACCCATCACTCTCACACACTTACCAATCCACACATATACCAATCCACACATATACTAATCTACACATACCAATCCACACTCACTGTCACTCTCACTGAATGCTTTCCTACCTTTCCTCTTTTCTCCTTACAGCATTCAGCTCCTTCTTCCGGTTCAGAGGGCACGGACGGCGGTGGGCGCGGCTTCAGTGTTGTGCACCGGGATCTGACAACAAACCCCGGCACACAGCAGCAGTCTGTTAAAGACCTCCGATACCGCTCCCTTGCAAGCCCGCTCCTCTGGCGGGGGACATTACTGGAGGGGTGTCGGGTGTCGGCAAGTTGGCACCCCCTGATGAGCGGCATCCAGTGCGGACCGCCGCCCCCGCTAATGCCACTGATTAGACAACAACAGTTTATCAAGAGTTCAGAGAAGTGTTGCACAACATGACATGGAGGACCGTAAAGGCCCCATGCCATCAAGTAATCTGAGCAACACATTCCCTACCCACATTTCCCGGCCACCCTTTTAAGAAACACACAACACATATTACATTGTTCTTTTTTTTATCATAATGCAATAAGTAATTCTTTGTAAAAGGAATGGCCACTTATAAGTTTAACTGATTTAGAACTAGTTAACAGGAAGCAATAAAATGCTTAATAACCTGTCCCTCGGAATCCCAAGGCCTTTCCCCAGAAGGCCAACCTGCATCACCAGCCTCAAGTCACCAGCTCGATGGTGCCCCCATATGATCCTTAGCAGTCACCAAGTAAGCAAACATGTTCCAAAATCAAAATATTCCACACAAAACACCACGACCTCCAAGGACCCAACCTCACTCTTCCTGACCCCTCCACAAAACCAAGGCTTTCCATCCTAGAAATCTGCACATAGGATATCTAAACCAATGTCATTTAAGTGGACCCCATCAGTCGCCATAAGACCCTCTGTCTCATGCTCCAAAATCAAAAACAAAAGAACAAACACATATCAGAAGACATGGCGCCTGACATAGCTTTTAAAGTGATCGGAACCCCATCTGCTGATCAACCTGATTGTTTTTTCCCACAAACTTCGTTGTGAAGCCTCTGTAGCTGAACCTATACAAAAAGAATGGGACCCATAATCTGTCTCAGAAAACCCCAAACAAATGAAACAGCGCTTGAACACTTTAACAAATTGGAAACGCGACAGAGCCACGCCATTAGCATGAACTAGGAAAAACAACCTCTCTTGAGGCCTAACTGCACTATATTCCTAAAACTAGACACATGAAATATCCCAGAACGGGGTCCAAGACCACCCGAAGACCTTTGCCAAATGTATCTGTCTTGGAGCCCCTGAAGCAAAAGGAGAGGCTGGATTCACATAAAGCCCATGTACCTGAGACCACCGAACACTGAATCAGGCTCATTGAGCCCTGCAGCCCAGCTTCCATATGCACTCTGGGCACTGCATTCCTTGCTCCATCACCAGAGGTGCCAGCTTCCAGAAATTCTCCCACTGAAAACGGGAAAGAGAGTCGGCAATCTCATTAATAACTCCAGAGACATGCTGTGCACTGAAACACATGTTCAGCAACGCTGAAACTCTGAGTTGTAGAAAAGCTAGATTGGCTGTGAGATGTGTCTCCCTCAAAGACACCGGCCACCCTGCTGTACACCATTGTTCCCGAAAATAGGCACCAGATTCCAGAGGCCCAGATGCGTCCATAATCAAATCCATGGCACTATTGGGGACTGCCTCCTCTAACCAGCAAGTTTTCCTATTATACTTATACAAGGCAGAATCCCACAGTCAAGTGCTCCTTATTCTCTTTTGTTATCCTAAAATAGTGATGAGGAGTGCAAGAAAACCTTTCCCTTGGGCATTATGCTACAAGCGAAAGTTAGATGCCCAATAGGGACTGTAATTCACGCAAAGTTATCTTATGTGCCCAACAGACCCTATTTGTTGCTATCAAATCCTCCACCTTATCCACAGGTAATATATATTTCATAGCCATTGAGTTAATGACTATTCTCAGAAATTTTAGCTTCGTAGTAGGACACTTTGTCTTCTCTGGAACCAAAGGGATCCCGAAACGAGCTGCCATATTTTAAAGTGTTAGCAACAGCAAAGCGCAAACCGCCAAATTCCTGGGACCTATACATAAAAAAAAATCATCCACGTAGTAAAGCAATGAATCCAGCACTGATTCATACCTGACCACCCATTCAAACAATTAACTAAACTTTGCAAATTAAAAACAAGAAATAGAACACCCCCCTAGGTAAACAACAATCTACAAAAACCTGATCCTCCATACATAGACCCAAAAAATGGAAACAGGATGTGTGCTCAGGTTGCAAAGAGAACACGGACTTATATCCACCTTTGCCAGCAGATCCCCTCTAGCAAATAATTGAACCCAGTGCAAAGCCCTATCGAAGGACGTGTGGAACACCCCGCACTGGTCAGGATCTATGCCATCATCATCACTGGCGTTCTCCCCTTTCTTCCGCAAATCTGCTTGAAACAGCTGGAGATGGGGGGTGTTTTTTGAAGAAACAAACATTACAAATAAACAAAGGCTGTTGTATTAAGCCAGGGGTCCTCAAACTACGGCCCGCGGGCCACATGCGGCCCGCGGAGCGCCGGCCGCCGGGTGTTTTACCTAAGGCAGGCGGGCTGGGCGGGGGCAATTGCCTCCCAGGCCGCCCTAAATCCGGGCCGGTGGGCCGGACGGACGACTGGTAGACGACCATTCAATGCGGCTGCGGCCGCAAAGTTAAAAACTAAGCGGCTGCGAGCAGGATTGAATGCGGCCGTCATGCGTACCTGGTGGAGGGGGGCGGTCCGCCCCGGCTGCCGCTCATCTGAGGGGTGCCACCATGCCGGCACGCCTTCAGAAACGATGTGCGCGGCAACTGTGGCTGTGCGCCGGGACTTGATGTCAAATCCCAGCGCACAACACTGAAGCCACGCCCACCGTCTTCCGCGGCGCTCAGTGCAGCGGAAGGACAGGAAGAAGAAGAAGTAGAAGAAGAGGAAAAGTGAGAGTGAAAGAAGAAAAGGTAGGAGAGAGTGGATTAGTAAGTGTGTGAGAGTGATGGGTGTTGTGCTGAATGTAAGTGTGTGAGAGTGATGGGTGTTATGCTGAATGTAAGT